>JAMKPZ010000547.1:0-73009 GCA_024699675.1 Amphibolis antarctica | reverse complement strand
TTTACAAAACACCAAGATTATAAAACTTTATGTACAAATACACAACATTCACACAAAACAAAACCATATTCACATATTCACATATTCCATAACCATTCATAAAACTTGATTTATACTAATTAAAAAGGTTAGTTGCAATGTAAATAAAATCCTACCATTAACCATTACACTAATTTCTACACTAGGAATTAAAAAGTACAATCTAACTACAACCACCGCCTTCAGACAAGCTGGCCACCAATGTCTCAGACCGACACCCCGCCAGCTGACTGAGAGGCTAGCTCCCCATGGGTGTATGTGACAAGCACGTCATGTACCCAACTAGGGCTTATCATGGCCACCACCTTCAGACAAGCCAGCCACTGGTGTGTCACACCGACGCCCTGCCAACTGACCGAGAGGCCAGCTCCCTGTGGCTGTACATGACAAGCACGTCATGTACCCAACTGAGGCTTATCATGGCTGCCACCTTCAGACAAGCCGACCACCAGTGTCTCAGACCGACACCCTGCCAGCTGACTGAGAGGCCAGCTCCCCATGGCTGTACGTGACAAGCACGTCATGTACCCAACTGGGGCTTATGAAGGCCGCCGCCTTTAAATAGGCCAGCCACCGGTGTCTCAGACCGACACCCTGCCAGCTGACCGAGAGGCCAGCTCCCCATGGCTGTACGTGACAAGCACATCATGTACCCAACTGGGGCTTATCAAGGCCGTCGCCTTCAGACAGGCCAGCCACCGGTGTCTCAGACCGACACCCCGCTAGCTAACCAAGAGGCCAGCTCCCCGTGGCTGTACGTGACAAGCATGTCATGTACCCAACCAGGGCTTATCATGGCTGCCGCCAGTGTCTCAGAATGACACCGCACCAGCTGACCGAGAGGCCAGCTCCCCATGGCTATACATGACAAGCACGTCATGTACCCAACCGGGGCTTATCATGGCTGCCTCCTTCAAACATGCCGACCACTGGTGTCTTAGACAGACACCCTACCAGCTGATCGAGAGGCCAACTCCCCATGGCTGAACGTGACAAGCACGTCACATACCCAACCGGGGCTCATCACGACCGCCGCCTTCAAACAAGCCGACAACCGACGTCTCCGTCCGACTCTCCACCGGCTGACCGAGGGGTCAGGTCCGGACAGGTATGCTCCTTTCCTTAGTAAATTCCCTCTTTATGACTTACAAGAAGCACGCACGAGGCACGCAGGATTAGCAGGTCCAACCCTTTAGTCATCCTACCCCGTCCATGGGGGAAAGGAAAAGGATCGACAAAACTGGCCGAAACAACACACCACATGTTCGTGTTTGTTCCGGGTAGCAACCCGTCGAAACATGCCTGTGTCCCCTCAGTCTCAGAACCATGAAACAACCAGCTCACTATTCATCAGAAGAAACACTAGCAAGCCGGAAAACAACCCGGCCATCATTCACAGCCTGTTGCCCAATACTTACACGCTCCACCATCCAACCAACCCACCACTGGCTGCCACCCTTGACTTACCTGGCAGCCGCATCCATAGCTGGCGGTGAGAATAGTTTGCAGCAGCAAGTGGCACATCCGACTCAAGAAGTGCTATCCGGACCTTTGGGACGAACTACCGACCCCAGGAGTGACACCAACTACATCCAGATTTCTACATCAAGAATCCGAACACCCATCTTGTTCAACTCTGATGGCACAAAGATGGAAAAGGGTGAGTAATCCAGGTTCGTCCTTATCTCCATGGTCTTTGCTGATTCTGAGTGGTTACGAGATACCGATGGGAGACCACTCCTCCCCTCGAATGAATATCCAACCTCCCATTTTTACCTAGCCCGAGTGGCACCTGACAATGAGGGAGATCACAACCTTTGGCTCCCTCTAGGTAAGGTATTCCCCCTTGGACCCAACCGCGACAACGTCGGGTTATTTTTCTTGCCAACAGCACATCGGGAGGGCTAGTGACATTCTTTTATTCAGTTTTCTTATCTTCTATTTTGTAATAGAAAGGAATGAAAAAAAAAGAGAGAAGAAGAAAAGTCAGTGGCTAGAATCCTTCTTCAATAGAAAAGAAGAGAGAAAAGAAAAAAAAAAAAACAAAACAAAACAAAAAGAGAAAGGAAAAAAGAAAAGAAAAAGAGAGAGAAAAGAAAAAAAGAAAAAAAAAGAGAGAGAGAAAAAGAAAAGGAAAAAAGAAAAGGAAAAGTTACTTGTTGCTGGGTCTTGAAAGCATACGGACTTCTGTGTAAGGGAAGGGTAGATCTTAGGATTCCACCATCTGTTGGCAGTCCAATACCTGGCTTTGTCGCGATTGACCAAGTATCCCCTTCTTTCGGGGCTTGGCAACCCATCAAAGTCCACCAACACAATCGGGTGCCAGAACCCATTTGCCGACACCCACTTCTCCTTTTTTCTCTTATCTTAGGGCTTGACATCCCAGCTAAGTCATCAACACAGGGCTTGGCATCCCTTACGAAAGATCTGGCAATAGCTGCACCCTCAGCAGCATTGGGCTTGGCATCCCGCTAAAAGTCGCTTCCACCCCCGGGTTCCGATGCCCACAATTCCGGAACCCGCATGATTCTATCCGTCATCTCTACAACCCTAGAGCGAACTTGTGAGGAAGAATTAGCATAACTATGGGCAAAAGGACAACTCTCAGATCTCTCCTCTCGACCCGCCTTTGTCGCTTGAGGGTCGCTTCCGCTGGACAAGGAAACTACCTTTCGAAACTCACATGCGTGAATGTTCGAGCAGTTGTCTTTTGACGTGAGGTGAGACACCTTTCATTCCCCTGCAAGTCCAGATAGCACGATTGAGTCGGAACAGCTACCTAGCGCAAACTTCATCACGAGCATCCACCTGAAGATCCCTCTGCGAAATCAACAAAACAAAACACAGGAAAGAGAGTCACCAGAGAGTGTCCCAACTTCCCCACACAACTCACCACAGATATTCACGAATGAGAGGAGGGAACAACACTCCCTCCTCACCTTTGGAAACTAATATACGAACGAGTGTGCAGGTGAACAAGTTAGTCGAACAATTCAACCGGTTGCTGCTTAAGAGATACGGCCACCCGGACCAAAACCCGCACAAGATGAGATGTCACGCGGAAAAAGAAAGGGGCTGTCAGGTAAATCAACTGATCGCCGCCACCGATGCCCAGGTATGATCGACAACCCAACACTAATCACTCCTCGTAGGAACGAACAAGGCCCCCATGCCTCGCCTAAACGAACAAGGATCAGATCCAGACAAAATGTTATGTAGGAGAAAGAAGAGCCACCGGCAATCCAATAAGAAAACCCGATTGCCGGTTCCCTGAAAACCATACTTAGAGGTATGGATCGAGGAACTAGCCGGCCCACCGCCGACAATCCGGTGAGAAAACCAGGTTGTCGGCTACCCGAAGACCATACTTAGACATATGGATCGCGTGGCTAACCGGCCCACCGCCGGTAATCCAGTAAGAAAACCCGGTTGCCGGCTCCCCGAAGACCATACTTAGACGAATGGATCGGGTGGCCAACTGGCCCACCGCCGGCAATCCGATAAGAAAACCCGATTGCCAGCTCCCCGAAGACCATACTTAGACGTATGGATCGGGTGGCCAACTGGCCTGCCGCCGGCAATCCGGTAAGAAAACCCAATTGCCGGCTCCCCGAAGACCATACATAGATGTATGGATTGGAAAACTAGCTGGCCCACCATCAGCAATCTGGTAAGAAAACCCAATTGCCGGTTCCCCAAAAACCATATTTAGACGTATGGATCGAATGACTAACCGGCCCGCCGCCGACAATCCTGTAAGAAAACCCGGTTGCCGACTCCTCAAAGACCATACTTAGATGTATGGATCGAGTGGCCAACCGGCCCACCGTCGGCAATCCGGTAAGAAATCACGGTTGCCGGCTCCCCGAAGACCATACTTAGACGTATGGATCGGGTGGCCAACTGGCCTGCCGCCAGCAATCCAGTAAGAAAACCCGGTTGCTAGCTCCCCAAAGACCATACTTAGACATATGGATCGGGTGGCTAACCGGCCCACCGCTAGAAATCTGGTGAGAAAACCCGGTTGCCAGCTCCCTGAAAACCAAACTTAGACGTATGGATCGGGTGGCTAACCAGCCCGCCACCGGTAATCTGATAAGAAAACCCGATTGCCGGCTCCGTGAAAACCATACTCAGACGTGTAGATCGAGTGGCTAACTGGCCCGCACCAGCAATCTGGTAAGAAAACCCAATTGCCGGCTCCCCGAAAATCATACTTAGACGTGTGGATCAGGTGACTAGCCGGCCCACCGCCGGCAATCCGGTAAGAAAACCCAGCTGCCGGCTCCCCTCAAACTCCCAGCATGGCATGAACATCGTCTCTGTATCGTCACCCCACGACTCACCCGTCAGTCCGCACAAGTTCTCGAGGAAACAGTTATACGCAAAGTTTTGTTAAAAAGTGCATTGGATATTATTTATGATGGGGAGTACAAACAGACACGCGAGACTATTCCTCGTTTGAAGACCCTTGGGACTCGAACCTCCAGGGCTCGTACCTCCGAGGGTCGAATCTCTAACGCTCCCGCCTTCGCTGCTCCCAGGCCCGCTCCCGATGCTTTATCCGCTCGACTAGGTGGATCAACCGATCCTCACAGCTCAATAACCGGATGAGGACTTCATCTCAAGCATGGAGACAATCCCTCGGTGTAATCCGGGTCTGAAGAAGTTCTGCTGGTAGACTGAGAAGCAGGAGCAGGAGGACGACGCCCGGTTGACTGCCCGCCGGACAACGAGCTGGTCCGCTTTCAGGCAAGCCTCTCGTACCGGCCCAGGTCGATCGAGGTAATGGGTCGGGTCTGGAGCGGGACTCTCGGTTGGTCCCCAATGGAGATACGGAGGAAGTGGGCCAGTTCCACCATCGCCTCCTCGAAGAGCAACTGCCTGGGAGGTAGCCAGCCTGGGATGATCACGCCACGCATCTAGCGTCGAACCGCCACCACCCAGTTCACCTAGCAACCGGTTACCACCGCAAAAGTCGCGAGGTAAGTCGCCACACTGATCTCGTCCTAATGTCCCCCATTTGGGAGGATCGTATTGTTAAGAACGAAGGAGACGAGGTGGGCAATGGGGATCAGGTCCCGGGCCTTGACGACCCGCTGATGAGAATCGTCTTCCACGATAACTGCCACGTTGATGTCGCCGATGCTCCAAGGAAGGCTCAATGGGGAAGAGAAGATGTCCAGGCTGATGAAGCGGAGGCCCAGCACCTTGAACAGGAGCGCGTCAGAGAATTCCACCGGTCATGACTACAGGCCCAGAACAAGTTGGGACTCCACCTCCAACAGGTTGGAGTACATCTCGGCCACCAAGCCGGGGATGGTCTCGACCTGGCAGAAGTCCTGGACAAAAGGAAGCAAGCCCTGCCTGGCAAACAGCTGCTCCACCTCCAGCAACTGGTTGAAGTTAGCCGGCATGCCATATAAAACCGTCTTTACGACCAGGCGGCCATCAGCGGGGGACGCCAACTCCTGGTTGGTTTCCGGGGGAGCCACGCCATCGGCCGCCGCCTCCTCGAAACCGGTCAGAGTTCGATACCAAGGGAGCGCCAGCCAGACCGACTCCGCATCTGATGCAGCGTCATCAGAGATCTTGAACGGCCCCGACATAGTCCCGAGGCGCTGTTGCCAGCCCACTGTCATCTTACGACGCATTCGACACCGCGAACTCTAGGGAGGGGCCTCCGCCGATGCCTCGCGTTCCGCTCTGCTTGCCGGTTCCGCTCTGCCTACCACCGATGACTCTCGGCTGGTCCCCAATGGAGATACGGAGGAAGTGGGCCAGTTCCACCATCGCCTCCCCGAAGAGCAACTGCCTGGGAGGTCGCCAGCCTAGGATGATCACGCCACGCATCTGGCACCGAACCGCCACCACCCAGTTCACCTGGCAACCGGTTACCACCGCAAAAGTCGCGAGGTAAGTCGCCACACTAATCTCGTCCCAATGTCCCCCATTTGGGAGGATCGTATTGTTAAGAACGAAGGAGACGAGGTGGGCAACAGGGATCAGGTCCCGGGCCTTGACGACCCGCTGATGAGAATCGGCTTCCGCGGTAACTGCCACGTTGATGTCGCCGATGCTCCAAGGAAGGCTCGATGGGGAGGAGAAGATGTCCAGGCCGATGAAGCAGAGGCCCAGCACCTTGAACAGGAGCGCGTCGGAGAATTCCACCGGTCCTGACTACAGGCCCAAAACAAGTTGGGACTCCACCTCCAACAGGTTGGAGTACATCTCGGCCACCAAGCCGAGGATGGTCTCGACCTGGCAGAAGTCCCAGACAAAAGGAAGCAAGCCCTGCCTGGCAAACAGCTGTTCCACCTCCGGCAACTGGTTGAAGTTAGCCGGCCTGCCATAAAAAACCATCTTTACGGCCAGGCGGCCGTCAGCGAGGGACGCCAACTCTTGGTTGGTTTCCGGGGGAGCCACACCATCGGCCGCCGCCTCCTTGAAACCGGTCGGAGTTCGATACCAAGGGAGTGCCAGCCAGACCGACTCCGCATCTGACATAGCGTCATCGGAGATCTTGAACGGCCCCGACATAGTCCCGAGGCGTTGTTGCCGGCCCACTGTCATCTTACGACGCATCCGACGCCGCGAACTCTGGGGAGGGGCCTCCGCCGATGCCTCGCGTTCCGCTCTGCCTGCCGCCGATGACTCTCGGCTGGTCCCCAATGGAGATACGGAGGAAGTGGGCCAGTTCCACCATCGCCTCCTCGAAGAGCAACTTCCTGGGAGGTCGCCAGCCCAGGATGATCACGCCACGCATCTAGCGCCGAACCGCCGCCACCCAGTTCACCTGGCAACCGGTTACCACCGCAAAGTCGTGAGGTAAGTCGCCACACTGATCTTGTCCCAATGTCCCCCATTTGGGAGGATCGTATTGTTAAGAACGAAGGAGACGAGGTGGGCAACGGGGATCAGGTCCCGGACCTTGACGACCCGCTGATGAGAATCGGCTTCCACGGTAACTGCCACATTGATGTCGCCGATGCTCCAAGGAAGGCTCGATGGGGAGGAGAAGATGTCCAGGCCGATGAAGCGGAGGCCCAGCACCTTGAACAGGAGCGCGTCGGAGAATTCCACCGGTCTTGACTACAGGCCCAGAACAAGTTGGGACTCCACCTCCAACAGGTTGGAGTACATCTCGGCCACCAAGCCGGGGATGGTCTCGACTCGGCGAAAGTCCCGGACAAAAGGAAGCAAGCCCTGCCTGGCAAACAGCTACTCCACCTCTGGCAACTAGTTGAAGTTAGCCGGCCTGCCATATAAAACCGTCTTTACGGCCAGGCAGTCGTCAGCAGGGGACACCAACTCCTGGTTGGTTTCTGGGGGACCACGCCATCGACCGCTGCCTCCTCGAAACCGGTCGGAGTTCGATACCAAGGAAGCGCCAGCCAGACCGACTCCGCATCTGACGCAGCATCATCGGAGATCTTGAACGGCCCCGACATAGTCCCGAGGCGCTGTTGCCGGCCCACTGTCATCTTACGACGCATCCAGCGCCGCAAACTCTGGGGAGGGGCCTCCACCGATGCCTCGCGTTCCGCTCTGCCTGCCAGTACCCGAGAGCTGGAGGCACCGGGGTCTCGTCGCCGTTCTTCCAACCACCATCGGTACATGGCGACAGCCGAAGACGCGTCGCAGCCGTGGTCAGCAAGTTTGAAGAAGACGGACAAACGGGCCGACTCGGCCCAGTTAGGACACACGAGTTGTTCAACCAGCAAGTTTCTTAGCATGGGCGATAAGAGATCGAGCCATTGTCGCACGGCCCTGGAAGCGGGTCGCTGGATGTGCCCCATGCCGTTCTTTGTGCGAGGCATGATAATGGTGAAAGAGTGAAATCAAGGCAAGAGAAACGGAAAAAAATCGAGTAGAAGAACCCAAGTGAAGAATGAGATCGAGAAGACGAGATGAAGAAATCTCAAACGCCCTCACCCTCTATTTATAGAAAATTTGGCACCTGGTTTCCGGCTAACCCGAGGCGGCAACCGGTTCAAAAACCGGTTGCACAAAAATCAAGAAAGCTAAAATGATTCTTGACAACTTTGAAAAGGTACGGTCATGGCATGGAAACTGATAAAGTTGCATAGAAACCGAAAAAGGTGAACGAAAATCAAGAAAGCTACAACAAACACGTGAAAACATTCACATCACTAACCGGTGGCCGGCTCCCACGAGGCGACAACCGCGTAACCAGCCGGTCGAAATGTAACGTCACAAAAAGTATGATGTGACTATTCACTGCCTCGACAGCTTTCGGAAAAGAAACATGTGAAGCTTTCACATCACATCCCGGTTGCCGGCTCCCACAAGGTGGTTTCCGCGTAACTGGCCGACTAAGAGCTAAGACGCGGGGGAACTACAATGCAACGCCGACACAACCTCCAGACATGATACGCAAACGCTTTCCACCTCATTACCTGGTCGCCGGCACCCACAAGGTGGCTGCCGTGCAACCAACTGGCTAACACTATGGCATCCCTCGATCAAGTGACCGAGAGTGTAAGTCTGATTCTACTTTCTCACCAATGATAAATAATTCACAAAAGTGTGAAATCTCGCATGGCTTACCGTTTACGCATGAAGGGTCATTCAACCCTAGGATGTCGGTTTCCTTCCCCCGAAGTCACACAACCTCGCCTAGGGAGGGGCATTCTGTTGACCCCATGCTTAAGCGAAATTTAAAGGGGGAATTACCTGGCTAGCCGCCGGCAAGCCACTTCATGGAAGCGGCAACCGATCCCCAAAAACCCCAACTCGCACAAAAGGTTGGGGGAATTACCCGGCTAGCCGTCGGTAAGCCGTTTCAAGGAAGTGGCAACCGGTCCCCAAAAAACCCCAACTTGCACAAAAGGTTTGGGGAATTACCTAGCTAGCCACTTCAAGGAAGCGGCAACCGGTCCCCAAAAAACCCCAACTTGCACAAAAGGTTGGGGGAATTACTCGGCTAGCCGCCGACAAGCTGCTTCAAAGAAGCAGCAACCAGTCCCTAAAAAACCCCAACTTGCACAAAAGGTTGGGGGAATTACCTGGCAAGTCGCTTCAAGGAAGTGGCAACCGGTCCCCAAAAAACCCCAACTTGCACAAAAGGTTGGGGGAATTACCCGACTAGCCGCCGGCAAACCGGTCTAAGGAAGCGGCAACCGGACCCCAAAATCCCCATTGGCACAAATGTTCGGGGGGGACTAGTTGACTTTCGTCTGCCACGTAGTGGTTTCCGAGTAACTACCCAGAAAGGCAAGCCAAATCAATTAGGGGGATATGACGGGATTTGACTGCTTAAATCTCGCAAATCAATCCATTACGCAGATCACATAATCACACCAAAACTCACGCCAGCTTCCATCTTCGGGCACCCTAAATAAGGAAGGCAACCCCTTATAAAAGAAGTGGCCTCCCTCCCCAAAAATTGAAGCTTTTCAACCCTCGGAGAAACCTTCGTTCGAACACTAGTGACGCTCGCTTCCGCCCCTCGGAGAAGACACTGGCTAGAGGTTTTGAAGGAAGAGAGACGCTTGTGGTCCCGATGCCCGTTCGCCGCACCGGAGTGAGGACTTTCGATCACTGCCAACGACCCTCTACACGTAAGCCCTTCCTCCCTCGCTGTTTTACGTATGGTTTAAACGACATTTCCTCGAACCCTGATCATGTAACACCTTTCCCATACAAGGGAAAGGTCGGAGGATGGACCCAGGTATCATTCCTTCGGAAACACGTTCGAAGGTACCGGCTACCGCCCTCCCGGTCGGGTAAATCCACCCGACATGGTCGAGTTTGGTTCGGTTGTGACCCTTTCATCGGCTTCTTTTATTTGGAAACTCTGAGTTTCCCAGTAAGTTTTACACGTTTTTATCTGATCTCTACATGTTTTCTTTCCCGAGAGGCGTAAGTCTACCCTCCTGATGCCCCGAAAAGGCTTCCGGGATGACGGCACCGGCAAAGATGCCGGTAGCAGCTGTTCAGGTGTACGAACACGTACAACCCAGCGGTTCCCGTTCTTTCCCGGGATGCGTAAGTCTACCCTCCCGATGCCACAGAAAGGCTTCTGGGATGATGCCACCGGCAAGGATGCCGGTGGCGGCTGTTCGGGTGTACGAACACGTATAACCCAGTGGTTCCCGTTCTTTTCCGAGAGGTGTAAGTCTACTCTCCCGATGCCCCGGAAAGTTTTCCGGGATGACGCCATCGGCAAGGATGCCGACGGTGGCCATTCGAGTGTACGAACACATACAACCTGGCGGTTCCCGTTCTTTTCCCGGAGGTGTAAGTCTACTCTCCCGATGCCCTAGAAAGTTTTCCGAGATGACGCCACCCGCAAGGATGCTGGCAACGGCCGTGCAGGTGTACGAGAGGTACAACCTGACGAGCACTTTCAGCTTCAAAGGTATTATCTGAAGTTAACAGCCTTAATTTCACCCTAGGCAAGGGTGATGTTGCCTCCAAAAAAAGAAAAATGATTGAAAGTAGTGATGAAAGTTTTAATTGGAAGAAGAAAAGTATTTTCTTTGATTTACCATATTGGGAAACATTACTTATACAACATAATTTGGATGTCATGCACATCAAACGAAATGTTTCTAACAAAATCATATGAACTTTACTTGGGATAGAAGGCAAAACTAAAGATACAAAAGAAGCACGTCTAGATATGGCTGAAATGGGTATTAGAAGTTCTCTACACATTGGTAAAGATGATGTTGGACACATTCCAGATGCATGTTACACAATGAATAAGACACAAAAGAAGTTATTTTGTCAGGTTCTTAAGCAAGTTAAGGTTCTTGATGGTTATGCTTCCAACATTTTCAGATGTATTAATATTGACTCCAAGAAGATTGCAGGACTTAAAAGTCATGATCATCATGTACTAATGCAACAATTACTTCCTCTTGCGGTGAGGAGATGTTTGCCATACAGTGTTAGTGATGTGCTTATCCAATTATGCAATTTTTTTAAAGATTTTTGTTCAAAGAATGCAACTGCCGAGAAATTTGTCACCTTGGATAATGAAGTTTCTGAATGTTTATGTAAACTTAAGACAATTTTTCCACCTTACTTCTTTGATGTAATGGTACATTTACTTATTCATTTAGGAGAAGAAACAAGATTGGCAAGACCTGTGCAATATAGATGGATGTATCCAATAGAAAGGTAATGAAGATGTTACCCTTACTTTTAAAATATTTATCAAAATTCACATTATTGTGTTGCTATGTGTAGGTATCTTGCCAAACTAAAATCATATGTATGTAATACACGTCATCCAGAAGGTTCAATTGCTGAAGGCTATCTAGCCATGGAGTCTATGATATTTTGTTCAATATACCTGCAAAGTGTTCCAACAATATTTAATAAAGCTTCAAGAAATGATGATGTGCAAGATACAATACATGATAATGAAGGATGGGACATATTTGCTAGAAGTGCTCAATTTTTAGGTAGTGAAGTATTGCATGATTTGGATTATTACACATTACAATTGGCACATCGAACTGTTCTTGACAATTGTAATGAGATTGATGAATTTCGACAATTATCAGTAAGTTTTGTTGTAATTTAAGTCATTAAGGTATATATCAATTAATATTATTAGCATTGATCGTCATATTCGATGTAGGGAACATTTCCAACTTGTAATATCACAACATCGTCGTGCTCGTGCGTGGGAAGTGGAACAAATACATCCTTCAGAATTTCTGGAATGGTTTGCACATGTATGTAGCACAGTATGAAGCTTGTTGGTGTACCATGTCTCAATACAAATTTGTGGTATATCACAAGTTAATGTTGTTTCTGTCATGTAGGTGCGAATCATGTGGGAAGAAAAAATGGAGAACGTGTCTAATGAGCTTAGATGGTTAGCAGGTGGTCCAAATCCACATGTAAGAAGTTACAAAGGTTGTGTAATCAATGGATTTCGATTTCACACAAAGGATGTTGAATGTAAACTAAGCACTCAAAATAGTGGTGTTTGTATAAAAGCAAGAACATCATGCTTTGCTAGTGGAAAAGACAAAAATCCAGTAGAAGGAGATGTGATGTATTATGGTATTGTTAATGATATCATATCATTAACTTATGCCATTGATAGAAGTGTAGTATTATTCAAATGTGATTGGGTTGATTATGGTGTTGGTGATCATGCCATTAAGATAAATGAATTTAATATTACTTTGATCAATTTTGATCATTGTCGTAATGATGATCCTTTTGTATTAGCATCTCAAATTCAACAAGTATTTTATATTACTAATCTTACTGAAAAAGGGTGACATGCAGTTATCTCTTATAGTCCAAGAGATTTGTACAACATGGAACAGGATGATGATGATGATGTGATGTAATTTATTTAATGTTAATGACAAAATGATATTACTAAAATAATTTAATTTTTAGTAATTTATTTGATGATGGTTTGCATATTTATCATTCCTATTATTATGGGATTATTTAGTAGTTAACTTACTTGGTTGTAGCTCATATTTTTCAAATTTCCATTTTCTCTATTTCCGAGAGATACAAACCACCCTTAAATCGCTTCCTAACTTTCCCACCATTAAATGCAGTAAATGCATCAGTTACAATGTTGGTACAATGTTGTAGTAAAAGAGTTACATGATTATATCCTACACTTTGCTTAATTATTATTGTAGTATCTTCAATTGTATAGTACACTAATGTGGCCGTTTATACTTTTATATATATCAGCTCACATGTACACTACTTTGCTTAATTATACATAGAAGTTGAGTGACCACATATAGGTTGAGTGACTGTGATTTAAAATGAATGCATAAGATATCAAATTGATGTATTTTAAAGTTTAATGTATCAAAATAATTGTTAAGATAAGTTTAAGGCAGCATCATGTAAATAACTATGTAAAATGATAAATTTACAAGTAAAACCAAAAATAGGAATGAAGAATAAGTCATATTGATTATTTCAAAAGAGAATTTCAAGATGTTGATGACTAGACTAATAAACAATAAGATATTGACAAAAGTGGGTTACAACTGTGTATCAAACAAATAAACAAAAGCTAATTTTCTTGGGAGGACCTAAGTAAAATGTAAAAGTAGTGGCAGAAAGTAGAATGGGCAAAAGGATCTAAAACAAGGCTCCTGTGAGTTTTAGAAACTCACGTAATCACCATTTACACAAGACTTGTCTCACCAACATAGGTGAGAGTGACACCATGAAAATCAACTTTGATATGTGAGCAAAATTTTATCAATGCATACCATTTTTCTTAGTAGTTGGCATAACATCTACTTGTGTTTTAGTGATATTTCATTATCAAATTTCATGTCTAAAAGTTTTTGATTGTTTTTTCTGTTGTAAGACCTCGTGTCAATTGACATGTGGCAAATGTCAACTGACAGATCATTTTCTATAGAAGTCCAGAACATAGCTCATTCTCTCATTTATTTTTCCAAGAAGGTTTGTGCCTCCTTGAAATTGAAGAAATGGAAATATGAGAATTTAAGGAAAAAATTTCTGGTGTTTGTGTCATCTGGAAATTTTGGAAAAATTTACTCATTTTTTGAAAGTATAAATATCCCATTTTCCCTTCATTTCTCCTCCTCCCTTGTTTAACTTCAAGGAAAAAACACATCTTCATGTAACCATCAATCATGCTTTCTTGTTTTGCCGTTGCATCACCATCGTGTGTCACCCTCTTAGCCAGCATCGCTCGCCCCACTATGCTTCACCTGCTCTCCTTACATTGCTTTCCCTCCTTACACGTTGCCCACACCTTAGTGTCACTCTCTTTGCATGTTGCTGGTCTCCCCCAGTGTCACTTATCCTCTTTGCGTATTGCCGACACCCTCGGCATACTCAGCAAACCCAAAGGCAAAACTGTCCAAATCCCCTCTTGGTACAATGTTGCGCCCATTTCTGATTTCAGATCAGATACATAATTAATACTTGATAAATCTATATGTATACTTGTGTAAATTATTTGATTACCCTACATATACACTATTTCTATTTGGTGCCTCCTTGCTGCATGATTATTTCATCAAACGGGACCAAGAGTCAAATGATCTATAACATCAACCCCACCAAATAAAATACACAGATATTCTTTTAGTTTTTTGGTGCATTTTTCAAATAGAAATTAAAAATAATGGTAAAGTACAGCATGCATAGTCTATAAAATACATGTTGATATTATAATTTAAAAGTTTTAATTTGGAACTTTTTTTGTCATGTATATCTAATTGGGCCCTTGCTATTAGGAAATAGCATTACAAAAGCCACTAAATAGCTCTAGTACTATTAAATCATTAACAAAATGTTACTAAAAAAAATTACATTTTTATATGGTTATCTTGTTTTTTCTTGTACAAAAATTTCTAATAAAACAATTTAATTTTTTGTGTCATCTTGTTGATAAAAAGTATCTTTGAAATTTATTAATTTCTACCTGTAAAAAATTTATTCATTTCTACTACTTGTTAGGTTAGGGGTATTAATTTGCTACTTGTTAAAACTATTTTTCATGTTTTATGTTGTATTTGAAATTTTTAATTTTAATATTGTAATAGGAAAAGAAGAAAATGTCATCCCACCATTCTGAAGAATATGAGCAGGGAGTAGGTACAGGGGAAGAAAATGCAACACCTAGTGAAAGAAGAACAAGAGGACTTGCACTCTTAGCTGAAATTGAAAGATTAAGGCCAAGAGAGAAATTTATAGTCCCACTCAATGAAATGCACCAACCCATAGAAAGGGAAAGAGGTTGATTATTTGTTTATATCGGCTCCATAACAAAAAGAGGTGAAATATTGCCAATAATGATTCATGATTGACATCACATGCCTGGTACAAATAAAGAGGATGCATTTCATAAAATTTTGGTATATTTTCACTTTTTTTAAAATTCATTGATCTCATGTTCATAGTTATATTACATCATATTCAATTTAACTTCTTTTAATGATTTCATAGGAAAAATTTGAGTTGCTGCTAGAAGGACCAATAAAAGTATGGATAATGAGGTTCTTATGTAAAGATTGGAGGAATTGGAAATATAGATTGCGGCAACAATACATTAAAAGCAAGAATAAAAATGATCCACCAAGTGATAATTGTGTCATACTAGATCAATGACGTGAATTAAAACATTATTAGGACTTCGACGAGTTCAAGGTATTATTCAAAATTATTTATATTCAAAATATTAATGATATGAATTTATAATAGTTGGATATGTAGTGCAATTATTTATATTCAATTTTTTGGTGTTGCTTATGTAGTCAAAAAGTGATAAAAATAAGGATAATCGAAAGATGCTTCAATCACAGCATCATGTTGGCTAGAAAAGTTTTGCTCGATTAGCTCATGAACACGTAAGTAACATATGTTGTATTTGAAATTTGAAATTATAATTTTTTTGAGTATAAACTAAGTCTTTATACATAATTATCATGTAGAAAAAGAAAACTAGTGTTCAATTAGATAAAAGTGAACTTTATGTCATGAGCAAAATAGGAAAAGATGGAAGTATAACTGATCCCATATCACAATCACAAGTGGTATGTATTTTGACATTATTTTTTCAGTTATTATATTTGTTTTTTATCATCTTTATTATCCATGTTGTGTAGGATGAAATTCAACGACTTAAACAAAGCCAAGTTGAAGATCAAGGAAGCAGTTCAAACGTTGTTGATTTTTGATATTTTATCACAAGTGCTTAGAAATGCGTGGTCAAGTATAGGGATTGGGATTAGGTCGCACTCCATCATAGGTGTTAGGCAAAAATCCATGCAAATCATCCACACAACATTATACGTTAGTAGACGACAATGAGAAGCAAGCTGATCGTAATAAAATGCATCAATTCAAAGTAGAAATGGCTGAAATGAGAAGTCAAACGAAATATATGCAAGAATTACTTCTCCAATAGGTAATACTACACAAATATTATTACATAAGTTATCTTATAATCATATATATTTGTTAATATTAATTTTTCATCTTTTTTGATAGACATGTGGCACCATTCAAGTGTCAACTGATCAATATGGACCGTCATCATCTCAAATACCTATTGAAGAGGTAAATTAGTATTAAAATTTCTATGTTATTTTTGATTATTTGTATTACAATGTTTTTGTTAAATGTTTTTTCATGAGGGCAATGCATACCATGTAAAATTACAAATGATGCATCCATCTTGGTTAGAGGAATGTTATTAAGTGAAGATTCCAATAAAAGGATTGGGGGAACTTCTTTAGGTCTAGGATGGTGTGAAGTTGTAATTAAAGTTATTTTGAATTACAATGCACCCCTATTACAGCCCTATGGAAGAAATAAGAGAATGGGGGATGTAATAAGGTCTAATATTGCATGGCCTCATAGTTTGGTAAGTATATTTATTGTTGTTATAATTAATTTATTACTTAAAATTTGAATGATATTTACTTTTGTGTTATTATTTATTATTGTTGTAGGTGGAACCTGAATGAAGATAATTACTTCAAGGTAAGATATTTTACTAATTCACTTGTAAAATATTTATTTTTGTGTTATTTTTTATTATTGTTGTGGGGCATTAACTTAATAAATAGGGAGGTTATTTCTTATGTTGACATTTATTTGAAATCAATGAATTTGTTTTAGGTTAGCATACTTGAAAGACCGTGAACATTAGTTAGCATACTTTTCCTTAAGAAAGAACTACACAAGCTTTCCAATGCATTTTCTTTCATATTTTTTTGAACTTTGGATTGCAAGTTAGAATTTTTCCAATACAGATCCCCTGTTCCAAAATTATTCACACTTGGAGTTGATAGGAATGTTAGCTTAACTAGTTGTGATAGCTTATAAGTTGAGTGATTAATGTAGATTTTATTCCAGGAATGGTTCCAAATATTGAAATGCATTTGTGAGGTAAATGTTTGAGTTTGAATTAATTTCGAAAGTATTCTTGTGTTGATATATCTAGTTTTAGTTAGTGAATGAATGCAAATTTCTAGTTGAAGTAAATGCAGAAATTTTTTGTTGCCCATTTCTTTGTATGCACTAAAATGTATTATGTTGAAATTTAATTAACTCATGCCTTATTTTCCCATATCTTATGTCATGCTCTCATGTGGTTAAGTTAATTCTCTTTTATGCATGTATCTATATTACACCAACTTAATAGTTTCTAATTTTGTGTAGGATGCTATTACTTCAAAAAATTTCCATGCATTTGCTAAATTCCTGTCTGTGGTATTGTAGTTGGCTAGTCTCTTTCCACAAGGCCAAATATCATTGGTCCAAAAATCTCCAAGGTTAAGCTATTAGGAATGGAGGAATTTCCATTGTTGAAATGTAAATACCTTTTTTGTAGGGCTGGGTGAATGTTGTATGGTTATTAAGTATTGATAATGTATGTACCTTTGGACATATAAAATGATATTTCATTTTATCAATATATGAAAAAGTAAATGTGTGAATGTGTATGAATTTTTGGTATGTAGAATGTATTTTTTTTGAAAATATTTCATGTATGAAGAATATTACAAGTACATGAATAATATTATAAGATTTTAATAGATTTTTATAATATTTTTTTATTTTTTAATATTATTTGTGACGACTGTTGTGACGGCTTTTATTGGCTGTCCCAATTATTTGTGACAGTTTTTAGCTATCACAAGGTTTTTTTTTGCTGTTAAATTTTTTTTAAATGATCATTTGTGATAGCTTTTTTGGGTATTTGGGATGGTTTAGACCGTTACAAAAACGATCACAAATACGCTATATGCGATGGTTTTTTTAATCGTCACAAATACATTATTTGAGATATGGCCGTCACAAAAAGCCATTTTTCTTGTAGTGAGTGGTGGACAAGGCAAAAATAGATTTAATTTCTAGATTACCACTACCCCAATCAATCAAGGAAGTAAGAGCTTTTCTTGGGCATGTTGGTCTTTATAAGAGATTTATAAAGGATTTTCGCAAAATCACTTGACCTTTAACTCAACTATTGGTAAAGGATCATAAATTTCATTTTTCAGATAATTTTATAGTACCCTTTACACAGTTGAAAGATGCTTTAGTGTTAGCCCCTATTGTTCATTCTCCTAGGTGGGATTTACCTTTTGAATTAATGTGTAATGCCTCGGATTATGCAATAGGAGCTGTATTAGGTCAGAAAATTGATAATTTACCAAGAGTGATTTATTATGCCAGCAAGACATTAAATGGAGCCCAATTAAACCATACAATTACTGAAAAGGAATTTCTGGCTGTAGTTTTTGCTTTAGAAAATTTCAGACCCTATCTTTTGGGAGCACATACTATAATCTTCATTGACCACTCTGCATTAAAGTATCTTTTAGCTAAAAAGGATGCTAAGGCTAGGTTAATTAGATGGATTTTATTACTATAGGAAAGTGATTTAGAAATAACAGATAAGAAGGGTTGTGAGAATGTTGTAGCTGACCACCTTTCTAGGATAATCACACCTTGTACTGAAATTCCCATTAATGATTCATTTCCTGATGAGCAACTAATGGCAGTAACTATAGTGCCATGGTTTGCTGACATGGTTAATTTTTTGGTGACAAAGCAAATGCCAAAAGGTTCGTTAGCCCAAGATAGAAAAAGAATTTTAGTAAGAGTTAAAGATTTTTAATGGGATGATCCATACTTGTTTAAGTCATGCCTAGACTTGGTAGTTAGAAGGTGCATCCTTGATTTAGGAAAAATAGCTTCCAAGGTGTTGCATCTGGATTTTATTGGCCCACCTTGTATAAAGATGCACATAATTATGTTAAAAACTACATTTCATGTCAACAAGCTAGCAGATTATCATGAAAAAATATGATGCCACTTACACCTATTATTGAAGTTGAGTTATTTGATGTGTGGGGAATATTTGAAACTCCTATTACAGAAGTGTGTTCCTCTATCACTTATTATTGCTTGAGGAATGCCAAATCTAGAAAATATGTTTCTTTTAATAAATTTTGTTACTACTGAAGAATCACAAATGTGGGTGGGAACAGCTTCTACCCATTTAGACACATAATCTATAGCTAAAAGTATGTATAGGTAACCTCTAGAGTTGGGGAATGGTCTCATGAAATCTATACCCCACACATCAAACACTTTGACGTTTGTCACTAGAGTAAGTGGCATCATGTTTCTTCTAGTTAATTTTCCCACTTTTTGACGTTGATCACAATTTTTAACATACTCATGTGCATCCTTATGTAATGATGGCCAAAAAATCTACATTGAAGAACTTTTGCTGCAGTTTTAAGGGGATTAGGTGGCCACCAGCAGGTTGATCATGGTAGAAGGATAACACACCACTAATTTCAGATTCAGGAATGCATCTTCCAAGGACTAGATCTGAACATGATTTAAACAAATAGGGATCATCCCAATAATAGTCTAGTCCTAACCAGAAATCTTTTGATGTCCTATTTAGACCAATGTTGTGGTATTTTCTTAGTCACTAAATAATTTACAATATCTGCAAATCAAGGAACTGGAGTAATAGCCTTTAACTACTCATTAGGGAATGAATCATCTATGAGTAGCTCGTCTTGGTTTGTGACTATTCTAGATAAATGGTCAGCCACAACATTCTCACAACCTTTCTTATCTCTTACTTCTAAATCAAATTCCAGTAATAAAAGTACCCACCTAATTAATATAGCCTTTGCATCTTTCTTTGCTAATAAATACTTAATTGCGGAATGGTCAGCATAAATGATGGTTTTGGATCCCAATAAATAAGGTCTAAATTTTTCTACGGCAAATACTATAGCTAAGAATTGTTTTTCAGTAATAGTATAATTCACTTGGGCACCAATTAATGTTTTACTTGCATAGAAAATCACCCTGAGGGAACAACACCTATAGCGTAATCCGGGGCATCACACAACCTCAAATGGAAAATTCCACTTCAGAGAACTAACTATTGGTGCTGAAGATAAAACTCCTTTAAGTTGAACAAAGGCTTCCTTACATTTATTCGAAAATTCAAGTGATTGATCCTTTGCTAGCAATTGATTTAGTGGTTGGGCAACTTTACTAAAATCCTTAATGAATTGTCTATAAAACCTAGCATGCCCAAGGAATGCCCTAACATCCTTAACTATTTTAGGAATTGGAAGTCTAGAAATTAATTCAACCTTAGCTTTATCCACTTCTAAACCCTTCTTGGAAATAATATGTCCAAGAACAACCCCTCTTTGAACCATAAAATGACATTTTTCCCAATTAAGTACAAGGTTCTTCTCTATACATCTAATTAGAACTAACTCTAGATGGGATAAACAATCATCAAATGATGAGCCAGACACAAACAAATCATCCATAAAAACTTCAAGATAATTATCAATCATATCAGAAAATAAACCTATCATACATCTTTGAAATATAGCTGGTGTGTTACATAATCCAAATGGCTTACGTTTGAAAGCAAATGTACCAAAAGGATAGGTGAAAGTGGTTTTCTCTCAATCTTTTGCTACAACTGGGATTTGATTATATCCAGAATAGCCATCAAGGAAATAGTAAAATTCTTGCCCAGCTAACTTATCCAACATTTGATCTATAAAGGGTAGTGGAAAATGATCTTTCCAGGTGGCTGCATTAAGCTTTCTATAGTCTATAGAGATTCTCCAACTAGTTTGCTTATGGGTGGGAACTAACCCTTTCTTATCATTCTCCACTATAGTTATTCCAAATTTCTTTGGAACAACCTAGAGTGGACTCACGCAGGAACCACTTAATTATTTCTAACCACCAAATTCCAATAGGGTATATGATGTCATTATCTAACCACTTAATTATTTCTTTCCTCACCACTTCTTTTATGTTGGGGTTTAGTCTACATTAAGGGTCTCTAGAAGGATGAATATTATTGTCTACATAGATTTTGTGTTAACAAACATGCTCACCAATTCCTTTTATGTCGGCCATAGACCAACCAATAGCCTCCTTATATTTACTTAAAACCACTAATAATTTTCTCTAATATTCTAAATTAAGTTCAGATGAAATTATTACAGGTAATGTGTCATTATCTCCTAGAAATATATATTTGAGTTCTTTAGGGAGAGGTTTTAATTCTAGTGTAGGTGGTTCTATAATGGAGTGTTTTTGCACATTTCTAGATTCTCTACACAAGGATTCCACACATTCTAATTCACAACTCTCTTCTTCATCTATACTATCTAAAATTTCTACAAAGGCTAAGTCACTTATAGGATCTACTAGTGGATAATCATCAATGTTACACAAATCAATTTCATCTACCCCATTCTCTTCATCTATTATATCTATGCATCATAATTGCTATTAATTTTCATTTGAGTTTCAGGCATAGTCTTAAAGATATTTAAATTCACCCTTGAGTCACCATATGAAATCTGCATTAAACCATCCCTACAACCTATGAAAGCATTAGCAGATGCAAGGAATGGTTTGCCTAAAATCAAGGGTATCGGTTGTTTTCCATTAAATGAAGGTTGATTTTCTATCACTATGAAGTCAACTAGGTAAATGAATTCTTTAATCTTTATTAAAATGTCTTCTACCACCCCTATAGGCATTCTAAGGGAATGGTCTGCTAGCTGAATTAAGACCTTTGTTGGTTGTAATCCATTAAGTCTTAAGTCTACATATACACTTGATGCCATAACATTGACTCCGACTCCTAAGTCTATTAAGGCCTTATCAAAATGAGTATTTCCTATTGTACAAGATATGACAGGAGTACCATGGTCACTATACTTCTTAGGTAATGCATCAAAAAAATAAGAACTAACAGTTTCAGCCAAATAAACCTTTTTGGGAAGCTTCCTAGCTTTCTTTCTTGTATAGAGTTCTCTTAGGAATTTAGCATAAGATGAGATCTGTTGGATAGCATCTAACAAAGGGATATTAATTCTCACTTGTTCGAAAGTTCTCTAAGTTTATCTATTTGAGTATCATTTTGTTGCACTCTAAGCCTATTGCGAAAAGGGGCAGGTTGGTCAATTACAGAATTCCCTACATCTTGCATTAAAAATTTACCCTTATCATTTCCCATAGGTACCATATTACTAGATGTTATTGCTAATTTAGGATCTAAATTGGATTCATCTAATGGAGGGTCAATAGCAGAGGGATTTGAGTTAATTCTTTCAGGTATTACCACTTCTCTCCCTTATCTTAGAGCTATAAAAACATCATTTTCTAAACCGATAGGTTTAGAAGAGACTAATTCCAACTGTAATTTCTCCATTGATGCATTCACTTCATCAATGGCTCTAGCCAAATCAGATTTTGGCTCTAATACAAAATTATCCTCAGAAATTCCTACATTATTTATGCAATTCATACTAGAATTTTCAAGCAGTTCAGTTGAAATATCATTAATTGCATCAGAATCATGAATACAGATGGATGTGCTAGAATCATGAACAAAAGGAACACCTATGTCACTATTCAGCATATAGAATGGGCATTCAGCTTCAACATGATTGTTTAACTTGCATTTAGCACATGTAGGTGTAAAATCATAGCTTAAATCATCAGTTAATGCATGCTTTCCATCCATATTTAAATTCAAGACACTAAACAAAACCAATTTAAATGGGCTAACCGAATTATTATAAGGAATTTAAGCCCTCAAGCAATATGTTTTAGATTGGCACATTTTGAAAAATGAAGTATGGTCATTGTTCGAACTCTTTGTAATGATCAAAAATTAATATTTGTTCGATATGCTTAAATTTCACCACAAGTGCATGGGTTCAGATGTAATTAGTATGCAAGTACGGGTTTATCCATAGGGATTTTATGGTTGATTCTCTATTAACTATGTGTGCTTCAATTACTGGAATAATTAATAATTTTAAACAATGTCACAGTTGCTCTGTCCCCTGCAATCGTCAGTCTACTTAATGAATTCAAATATCTACAATTCTCAGAAAGATTTCACTCAACTAACTCACGTCTTTTCCTAAGTTATTTGGAATCAGAAGAGGTTTTCAGCAAATATCTGGATTTTTCACTAAAAGTCTCAGGCAAATAAGTTTGAATTCCAAATACTTAATTTTGGTTTTAGAAATAATCTACTTTTCTACCTGCATGCAATTAGTTTTTAATTCAATTTCTATATGATAACCAATGAAATTAGTCCAATGGTAAAGGTCTTTACCAACGGAGCTCACTTGTTAATTAATCGATCAATTGGCTCAACAATAACTTATGCAATGAAGTTAGTCTGTGAATAAACCACTTAATCAACGAACTTCCCTCATTAGTAATAGGTAAATTTGAATTTCAAATGAAAATACTTCTCAATTCTTTGAACTTTCAAAAACTGCTTGTTTCTCTTTTTGTTCGTTTTGTTTTTTTCTTGTGTGTTTTAAGGAGATTACAAACAACACACAAAAGAAAACACACATATAATTAATTGCATGAACACAATAACATTCAACAATACAATACAACACATATAGTATTTAGAAAAGAAAAAGAAAAGGAGAGAATACCTAATTATCCACTGTAATTTTCACCCTTCGAGACTTGCTTAGGATTCAGCACTCCTTTTGTCATTACTTCCAGCCCACTAGGTCGTCAATTTGGCAAACTTTCCTTTCCACTTGAATGATTTTCTAGGCATCACTCCATAATTTCACCAAGTTGAAGAGGAGGAAGCAGCTGGCGCCAAAAGTCTTCCCTTCAAGAATACACTTAGGTAGAGAAAATAATAACAAATGTACTAGGGTAAAAAGAGAGGAAGAAGAGGTTGTCAATCTCTTCTCGAGAAGAAATGAACAGGTGGAAGGCGGAAGATGGAGAAGATGGAAATACGGTTATAGTTGGTGTTTGGACGAAGGTATGGAGGGGGGGATTTTTGTAGCTACGAGACTCCTTTTATCAAATGAGGGAGTGGAAGTTCCCTCATCATAGTAGTTATCAAGGCCTGGTAGAACTACCTCCATTTGGATGAGTGAAATGGTTCCATGCAATCCCACTTTTGTTCCTTGTTAGCCCTCATGCCTCATGATTGATCATTTGCCTAATTGAATCTTTCAACTTTGTCTCTTACATGAATTTCCTTGCAAATGTTGATAAAAATACCTTTCTGTGAAGTAGATCACTTTACAAGAAAAATAATTCATCATATATTGTCGTCCATAATGGTTATATTTGCTTTGTATCAACAAAATGTGTCACGAAAAATAACTTGGTTTGTTGGTAAACTTGATTACCAACAAAATAAGTTCGTTGGTTAATTGGTTTACCAACGACATTATAACTTAACAAAAATAGTGGTTTCTTTTGTGAATTAACTAGATTACCAATAGACTGGGCCATTGGTTATACCATTTCATCATTCTATTTTAAATAAGAAATTCCTAATAGATTCATGCGAATGCTTTTCACAATTTAAAGTTTAATTCATGCATCAATAAAATGAATAAATGTGCATAATGCTTAAAAACATAGTTAACCTTTCAATCATCATTATTTGATGCATAATGCAAGTAGAAATTGGTAAGATGCATGAATTATCATCTATAAAATACACACTTTTTAGTTTGAACACTTCCCTCATACCTACATTTTGCTAGTCCCTTAGCGGATGACCATAAGGCTATGGCCTTAACTTTACGGCTAGCCGTTGAGCTCTAGAAAAGTTTAATTTCTAGGCAGAACTTCTGTTTTCTAAGGCATGGATTTTTTGGTACTTCTGTTTTTTTTAATGTTTTTAATTCTCTCTAACAGAACTTTCATTTTTTATTAACTTTACTGTTAACAAAAAAATCACGTACTGACTTTAAAAAAAATCACGTGCCCATGTTAAAACTCCAAATACTATTCATTAGTTTCCTAATTTTTTTAGAATTTTAAAATTAAAACATCGATTCTCTAGATCATTATAATGAATTTAAATTCGTTATATTGTTTTTGTTTTGCTTATTTTATACTAGGTGTATTCTAAAAAAAATACCAAGTGCATGACTTAACCTAGTGATCAAACCTTTTGTGCCATAACTTTCCTCATGTCTTAAGACAATAAATTATACTTAACATCATCAAAATATATCTTCCTTAACAATCTCCCCCTTTTTGATGATGACAAAACTTAAGATAACCAAGTATAATTTGATTCATTAATCATTAAACAATTTAAAGTTATACACTTTCTCCCCCTTTTTGTCAATATCAAAATACATATCACAAAGCTCTTAAAACAAAGAAATCTCTTTGTATGAATGACGAAATTTCTAAAATTCAGTAAAATACGTAAATTTAAATACTCCCCCTACATCAAAATTTAAATATATCAATAAATTAAATGCTCCCCCTATATAAATGCCATCAAAATTTAAATATATCAATATGATGTATCAGGTGATCCATGCGTCATCATTTTGTTTCAAAATTTGTTCCATCTTCATTCTTGAAACTTCACTTCAATAATGAAATTTTCTCAATTAACTCAAAAATGAAAATTTCAATCCAAGCATTAGGCATATCATCTATTATTTTTTGTTAAGCCTGCAATAACAAGATATATAATGAAGGAATTTCCAAATTTTCTTAATTATCCATGCAACGAGCTTTAGGTCAATGACTCCCAGATCAGTTGACCTTAGGGCATTAGGTGTAAAAACACCCCTACGGACTTAATAACTCGGATAATTAAGGTCTATGAATTGAAATTTTGATCCTTCATGACATTTATTCTCTAGTACATGTTTCTTAGGAGACATTCCATAGACTTTCCAAACTACTTATGTAATGAGCTTTGGGTTAGTGACTCCCAGATCAGATAATCTTAGGGTACTAGGTGTTGAGACACTCTTATAGACTTAATTGCTCAAGTAGTTTAGGTCGCACATTTGGAGTTTTAGTTTCTCCACACGTACATTATATTTTAAATATAATAGCTACAATATTTATATGATTTTCACAGTCAAGGATTGAATGTGTAAAGTGAGAAGGCACAATAATTTTCACCAGCAATCCTGACAGGCTATTTTTCAGACTTTGTTTCCATCATAAGTGTCATAAAATTCTTTCCTCTATCAGATCAATTCATTGAATTTCAATGAAACTCACTTATCCACTCATGATTCATCAATTAATCACTTGAACAATCAAAACAAAATAGTTAAAGTAAATAAAAACTATAAAATGATAGCAAAATGAAAATATTTTAATTTTAATTTTTTTTTTAATAACAAAAAGAAATAAATATTTACTTAATAGTTTCTTTTTTCTTTCTTTTTTAAATTTTAAAAAATGTCTAGTGGAATTTCCTATTAATAGGACACACTAAAATTCCTAAGAGCTACCAAATGATACCACTTGTAGGATCGGTGCTACCACTACGCCAAAAGCTCATGCTAGCAGTTAATCCATTAAAGAAATAGTAAACATACCAGAATATCTAGTTGACCGTTAACTTACATCACTTAGCCGACAGATTCTGAGTTCTCTTCTGATCTTCCAAAATTGTCTTTCATCTAGTGGCTTTATGAAAATATCTGCTAGTTGTTCCTGTGAAGATACAAATTTTAAGACAATATTTTTCTTTAAAACATGATCCCTAATAAAGTGATGTCTAATTTCAATATGCTTAGCTCTAGAATGCAATATAGGATTTTTAGATAAATTAATAGCACTACTACTATCACAGAAAATTTTAGTAGGATCAAAAGTGACTCCAAAATCCTTCAAGGTTTGTCTCATCCATAAAATTTGGGCTCAACATAATGTAGCAGCAACATACTCTTCTTTAGTGGTAGAAAGTGCCACACAATTTTGCTTTTTACTAAACCAAGAGACCAAAGAGTTGCCTAGTAATTGACATGTACCACTAGTACTCTTTCTTTCAAACTTACAACCTACAAAATCTGCATCACTATAAACTATTAAATTAAATGAACTATTTTTAGAATAAAACAGTCCAAAGTTTACAGTACTATGCAAGTATCTAATAATTATTTTAACAGTAATTAAATGGGATTCTTTAGGTTTAGCTTGAAAGCTCGTACAAGCACAAACACTAAACATTATGTCAAGTTTACTTGCTATTAAATATAGAAGAGCACCACTCATACTTCTATATGTTTTAGTATCAACACTTTTACCTTGACTATCAGCATCTAATTTAATAGATGTACTCATTGGAGTACCTATTGATTTGCAGTTTTCCATATTGAATCCTTTTAGTAAACTACATGTATATTTTTCTTGCCAAATGAAGGTTTCATGTTCCATTTGCTTGATCTGCAAACCTAAAAAGAACATTAACTCTCCCATCATGCTCATCTCAAATTGACTTTTCATTGTATTTTCAAAATCCCAGCATAAAGAGTCATTAGTAGAACCAAAAATAATATCAACATATCTCTGAACAATAGTAGTATCTTTATTTTCAATTTTAATAAAGAGTGTTTTATCAACTTTGCCAACATTAAATTCATTTTCTAACAAAAAATCCCTTAATCTTTCATACCATGATCTTGGAGCTTGTTTTAAACCATATAAAGCTTTCTTTAACTTTAAACCATGGTCTGGATATTTCTCATTCTCATTAGTAGGTGGTTGTTTCACATATACTTCTTTTTTAATAAATCCATTTAGAAATGTACTTTTAACATCCATCTGATAAATCTTGAAATTCATATAGTAGGCATAAGCTAGTAACATCCTGATGGACTCCATTATTGCCATAGGTGCAAATGTCTCATCATAAACAAGACCTTCTTCCTGTGTATATCCTTGAGCCACTAATCTAGCTTTATTCCACACAACATTTCTAGATTCATCTAATTTATTCCTAAATACCCATTTAGTTCCAATAATTGTATGTTCTTCAGGCTTTGGAACAAACTCCCAAACATCATTTCTTATGAATTGATTTAACTCTTCTTGCATCTCCAGCATCCAGTATTCATCTTCACATGCACCATCCACATTTTTTGGTTCAATTTGTGAGATGAATGCACATGCTCTACAGATATTTATTCGGGATTTGGTTTGAACTCCTTTTGAAATATCTCCAATAATTTGTTCTTTTGGATGACTTGAGATATATTTCCAAGAATTTCTTTCTTCAAGTGTTGGATCCCTTCAATTTACATTTTCTTCCTTTTAAGACACCTCATCATCAGAAACTCTTCCATCTACAATTTCCTGTAAATTCTCATCGAAGTTAACATATAAAGTCTCCTCCATAGTCTTAGAAGACTTATTATAAACTCTATATGCTTTACTTCTTTGAGAATAACCAATAAAAATTCCTAACTAAGACTTTGCATCAAACTTATCTTTATTATCCTTTGTATTTAAAATATAACATTTATAGCCAAAGGGTTTAAGAAAAGATACCTTACGAATTTTACCATACCATAGCTCATATGGAGTTTTATCTAAGAAGGCTCTGATGTGAACACTATTGATTACAAAGCATGCAGTGTTCATAGCTTCAACCTAGAAGTGATTTGGCAAATGATTCTCATTAATCATAGTTCTAGCCATTTCCTGAAGTGATCTATTTTTCCTTTCAGCAATATCATTTTGTGAAGGAGTTCTTAGAAATGAATATCTGTGATCAATACCCAAATCATCACAAAACTTATCAATTTCTTCATTTTCAAATTCTCCTCCTTGATCACTTCTAATCTTTTGAATTTTTAGTCCCTTTTCATTTTGGACCCTGTTATAGAATTTCTTGGATTCACTTGGAACATCATTTTTATGTGCAATAAAGAAAACCCAAGCAAATCTAGAAAAATCAGCAATTAGTCCAAGAGTATATCTTTTTCCTCCAATACTTAAAGTTTGAGTGGGTCCAAACAAATCCATATGAATTAGTTCTAACAATCTTTTAGATGAAACCATATCACAAGATTTAAAAGAACTTCTTTTCTGTTTACCTAACTAGCAAGCATCACAAGATTTATCTTTAGAGAATTTAATATTAGGTAAGCCTCTAACAAGATTGTGTTTTGATAATTTATTTATTAATCGCATATTTGCATGTCCTAGTCTTCTATGCCATAACCAAGCATCATTACTATTACAAGTAATTAAGCATGCACTAGATAACTTAGTATCTGTGGGAAGCTTCAGTACATGCACATTTCCCTTTCTTTTAGCAATAAATTTTGTTTCATTTGTTTTCTTACAAATAATAAAACATTTATTTGATTCAAATAAAATTTTATAGCCATTATCCACTAATTGAGTAATACTAATTAGATTATGTCCTAAACCTTCTACAAATAGAACATTATTGATAAAATTATCCATTGAAATTTCAAATTTTACCTATACCTATAATTTTACCTTTGTCCTTGTTGCCAAACTTAACATATCCTCCATTAGCCTCCATATCCTCCATAATGGAACAGTCACCAGTCATATGCCTTGAAGCTCCACTGTCAATAATGCATAGTTTGATGTTGGAGTAGGGGGAGGCGTAGTGGAAGTGGAAGCCATGATGTATCATGAGAGGAGGAGAGTACTATGAACGTAGGTCGTGAGAAAAAGGTTTAACGCATGATAGGGCCTTAATGATTTTTATAAGATTAATCGGATAATCAGACAGTCGAATGGAAAGATCCATAAGTAATTAACAATTTTCGGGTTTACCCATGTGGTATTCTGAGGGTAAACACCCTTACCCTCGAAGTTAGTCTGAGGGTAAACACCCTTACCCTTGAAGTTAGTCCGAGGGTAAGCTACAGTAGACTGAATCTTCAGAAATTTTTATTGTGCAATCATTTCTAATCATATTAATACTCATATATTGTGCATTTACTTTCATGATTATTAGATGTATCGAGTTGAGTTTAAGTGCTGATTTAATGTACTGTTTGGGTTTAGTGAATTCTAGTGAGCGATGGAGATTCCTATAGACATCTTGTGCGAGATTTTAAGCTATTTGCCAGTGAGAGAAATATGCAAACTAAGTTGTGTGAGCAAGAGTGCCAAAACATTCATTTTAGAACATTACTTTTGTTCTCGTCAAGCATACAAAATGAGAAATACAATTGGTGGAGTGATCTGGTATGATGCACGTTCAAGAAGATATTTGTATCATGGAATTGATTCTAAGTCAAGAATTCAACCTACATCACTGGAGGGAATTAAAAATATTTTAGGTTGTAATGGTGGACTAATTATTTACAGATATTTTGGAGAACCATTTTCTAACAGATCTGATATTGGGATTAAGAACCCTACTACAAATATAGAACTAGTACTCCCAAACCCTAATAGAGATAAGCTTGTGTTGCTTGATTTAGGTGCAGTCTTGACATTTAAGGGTACTGATAAGAGGATAATGCACAAATTATTTTATTGTGAGGAACCTATCCGCAGAGCTTATCGAATGTGGACTAATTGGCAATACTTGTTGGTTTATCATTTTGACAAGCACCAATGGCAATCTGTCAGAAGAGTCTATTTTGGAGGGAAACCAACAAACAACAGAAATCATGTGCTTATGGATGGGACCATTTACTTGATATCAAGCTGCACCCCTACATTTATTAATGAGATTACTGTCATTGACATCAATATTGTAGATGAATCAGTGAAGCTCTTACTTGTTCCATACCCTATGGGAGCATTGTCAAATTCATTCTATGATTTAGTTGAATTAGCTGTATTTGGGGGAACTAATGGAGAGCCTGAATCTCTAAGTTTAATTAGATGGTGGGATGATGATATGAAATTTGAAATTTGGAGAGTACAAGACATTGAAAAATGGGAATGGATTTGAGTCTACATTGAATTGCAATTGGAAAATCTGGGAACTCCTAACATGCCTTTTGTAGGAAAAATCAAGGGTTTCTGTTTCATCAACGGAGACACTCTTATTTATTATGTTTGGGATGATCTTTATTATTACAAGATCCACCTATTTGATGGAGGCTACAATACTAAACTTATTCATCAATTATCCTTGCCTGCTTCTGCATTGTGGTTCCACGAATTAATTCCCTATGCAAATACTCTGCAACATTGTGTGTAATATTTCCTGTTCACCCACATGTTAGTTCGAGGGTAAACTAGTTTACCCAACAACCTAGCTGTTTAGCTGAATTGGTGACTTCAATTAAGTGAAACAATTGATTAAATATCTTATAAGCAATGTCACGGTTGCCTTGTTCCAATTAACTACTAGGATGATCTTTAAATACCGATTGTGTTACACTTTCCAGAAGATTTTACTTCCAAATATTTAATTCTTCTTAAGCTTTAACATTATACACTTCAATTTACATAAAATTTAACGTTCTACACAGAATAAGCACTTAACCTTCGAGGTAGCTCATGGGTAAACGTCTTTACCCTCGAACTTACCCGAGGGTTGTGCGATAATTGTGAGTTTTAGATGTAAAAATAGTACGATTCAAATTGGCTAAAACTTCTAAAAGTTGAATAATATATTTTTGGTCTTTTTATATATTTCAAAACACAACACACAATACAATGCAAGAAACACAATACAATACAAACAACTTGTAAAAGTAAGAATGCAACATTCAACATTATAGAAAATATAAAAACATAATCTAATTACTGTAACTAAGTTGATAAAGTTTGTGATTGTAGATTTGAGTGTAGTTGTAAAAATGTTAAGTAAAATAAAGAAAATAAAAATGGAAAGAACACCTAATGCTTTACTATAATTCCTCCCTTCGAAACTTGCTTAGGCTAGGAACTTCTCTTTGTCTTTACTTCCGGTCCACCAGGTCGTCAATCTGGTAGGCTTTCCTTTCAACCTTGCAGTGAGATTTTTGGGCATCAATTCACAATTACACCAAGGAACAGAGGAGGAAGCAGCCATCGTTGAGAGTCTCTCTTTCAAGGATATGCTCAAGTTGAGAAAAGAATAGCAAATACACTACATGAATGGTTGGAGAAGAAGATGTCGTCAATCTCCTCTCGGAAGAAATGAGTGGGTGGAGGATGGAAGATGGAGAAGATGGAAAATGCTCTGTAAATGGTGGATGAAGGAAGAGGGGGGGCTTAGTTTGAAGGCTACGAGACTATTTTATAGATGGGAGGATTGGCAATTTATGAGCTGGCGGTTAACAAGGGTGTGGTGCATGTCTGGACATGTGAGATCATCCCATGCAATCCACTACTTCAACTTGTCCATCCACGTTCTTCATGGTTGAGCTACAGCTGAATTAATATTTAATTCTGCTTTATTACATAATTCTTGCAGTTATTTATCAAATTTTCCTGCAAATACCTAAGAAATACCTTTCGTGAAACACATTATATTATAGGAGAAATAATTCATAACATTTAGATCTTAACTGTAATTGCAATTGCTTTAACATCAATGAAATTCATTGCACAGAACAAACAGGGTACAGGTCAGAGGGTAAATCAGTTTACCCTCACATAAGTTTGTGGGTAAACCCTTAACGCTCACAGAATGGTCCAAGGGTAAACAGTTTAACCCACGAATAATTCTATGGGCAAACAGCTTAACCCTTGGACTTGCATTTAAGTATAAATCATGAATTTTTCTCTGTATATTAATTGTTCTATTAGCAACCTAAAGAATCAAATGTCAATCATTCATTCCTTTCTCAATAAGTAATAAACATAAACATAATTAACGACTCAAAACGTAATTCATGCATCATTAAAGTGAATAATCGTGCATATTGCTCAAAAGTATAGTTAACCTTATAATCATCATAATTCAATGCAGAATGCAAATAAAACTCATTAAAGCACATGAATTAATATCAATAAAATGCACACTTTTAAGTCTGAATACCGACCCTTCCATTCTAATATTGAACTCTAGGTCATCAAGCCTTTGCATTTCAGAATAGTCCTACTCGAGCCATTATACTTGCTGTTTATCACCCAATAGCTTTTGAAAATTCTAGAATGGTTGATTCCTTAATTAAAAGTGCAACAATAAAGGAGTGGGACTTTGAAATTATCAACCACTCTATAAAGTTAATGTTGAAAATTTAAGTAAAGTTATCAACCACTCTGTAAAGATGTACATATTATGACTTTTAAATTACCAACAGACTAAGATAATTAACTTTAAATTTCAAAGTACATTAATAACTTTACAGAATGGTTGATAATAATCTTAGTTTGTTGATAATTAGCTTTACAAAGTGGTTGATAATTATCAACCACTCTGTAAATGTTAACTTGAATTTGTAATTATCTATTTACTTTTACATCCGGTTGTTCTTTACAGAGTGGTTGATAATTAAAGGTAACATTTCAGATTAAACATATTTGTCAGTCTAATTAACTTTTTTCCCAATAAATGTTGCAAACATTTTTTCCCCAATAAATATTCATTCATGTTAAATGAAAGTATAATCAATGCACTTAATAAATCAACTTTTAATAACATAAAAGCACATTTGTAACTTGTCGGTAGATCCAACGCTAACTGACGTCTTTCTGTGTTTCATTTGATAACTTTAAAAAGATTGAGGGGTAGACGGGGACTCCGGGGAGATGAGGAATCACAGGTGACTTTGATTGAGGAAAAAGAATCACAAATCGCAAGTGACAAAAAGGAATCGCAAATCGTAGGTGACTTTTTGTGAAGTTTTTTTGTATTAAAATAAAATGACTACTTTTACGTTGATGTCATCAGTGGGAGTTTTTTTTTAAATACTCTGACACTCACTCTCTTGATCCAACCGCCATTAAACATTGATCTAACGGTCACCTACATAATCGACTTCTGTAGATGTTTATAGAGCCATTTTTTCCTATATATATATATATATAAATTGAAATATCTTCTCCAATTTAAAAAATATATATTTTAACATCACTTCTAATAATCCAAATTTCATTTTATAATTTACGTGATTATAATTTTATGTTTATGTAATAGATAAATGTTGATATTCATAAACTAGGAAGGAAGTGGTGATTTTATACTTATACGAAATGACATTACATTTATATTGACGAATATGTACATATACCCTATAGTGATATGTGGTCCTTAATGTCAATCACAAATTGAAAAAAGAAAAACTAACTCTGACTAACTTAATTGAAAATCACACGAACACACAAAGTATTAATGCAATGCATTAGTGTTTTGTGCATTAAATCTTTCTATTGAATTTTGAGTTCGAGAGGGAGAAAAATTTAGTTTCTTTGTTTTTCATATACCGTTAATAAATTCCGATATTACACAAATACCATAAAAACCTCCTTCGATTTTTCTATCACACAATATAGATGCTAGCTCTACGGTATATAAATCTGTACCATATATATAGGCTCTACGGTATTCGTAAGAAATCAAAAACACGCTGTACAATTCAAGACATCAATGAATAAAATAAGTTGCGCGAGCGAAAGAGAATAGAAGCCATGAAAGCAAAATATTACTTACGAAGATTGACCTTCACGCCTTTTTCTTTCTTTTTAATTATAAAATCTATAAATTTTTCTTTAATTAATTTTGACAATAGTTAATCAATTAAACCTTTTCGTATCCAAGAGTCTGTCTTTCTCTCTCTTCTTCCAGCTTCCACCTCTCTCACCTCTCACATCCTCAACTCTCTACTGCTTCCCTCTTTCGTAGAAACGAGGCCAAGCACGGGACCAACCACCACCATCGCCAAAACCCTAGACCTCCCCATGGATCGATCTCGATCCAAGCGTTCCTACTACTACGAGCAGGATTTCGACTCCCAGCACACATCCTCTCGCCCCTCCGCCAAGAGCCGCTACAGCGGCGGCGGTGGCGGTCCGGACTATCACCGTCGCGGGGTTGAACGTCGACAATCTTCCTCATCGTCGTCGTCGTCCTCCAAGTTCCTCGTACAGAACAACGACGCTCACCCTCCCTCCTCCGCCGTCACGACAACTTACCGAATCCTCTGCCCAGACGCCAAGGCCGGGAGCGTCATCGGCAAGTCGGGGTCCATCATCAAGGCCTTCCGTCAGGAAACGGGAGCGTGGATCAATGTGCATCAGCTTGTCCCTGGGGACGATGAGCGGATTATCGAGACTGCGGACAACCGGAGGCGGGAGCCTGACGGCCGCCTCCCGCAATACTCGCCGGCGCGGGAGGCGCTGCTGATGATACATGAGAGGGTTGTGGACTGTGAGCTTGAGTGCGAGGGTGGGAGTGAAGAGGAGGAGTACGGGGGGTGGGGTGGGGAGAGGGGCGGAAGAGTGACCACGAGGCTTGTGGTGCCCAGGATGCATGTTGGGTGTTTGATGGGGAAAGGGGGGAAGATTATCGAGCACATGAGAATTGAGACTAAGACACACATTCGAATTCTTCCGAGGGAACAGACCATGCCGAAGTGCGTTTCGATGTCAGAGGAGATAGTTCAGGTGATAACTGATGAATTACCACATCTCTCTCTCTTCTTTCATTCCTTGTTTTTTCAAACATACACTTGGTTTGTTTTGCAAAAAAAATCGTTGTTGAACTACATTCTCGTATGCTTGTTGGTCAGGAGGCCTTTCTTGGGGTTTCTAAATGTCAGTTTTGGTTGTAGGTTGTGGGTGAGGCCATTAACGTGAAGAAAGCCGTAGCTATCATATCAACTCGTTTGAAGGAGAGCATGCATCGGGATCGTGGCCCCTTCCGTGGAAGATTACAACAATCACCTGATAGATTTGTAACCCAGGATGAGGAATATGGGCAATACATGACTAACGTGCAGCAGCACTCGGATGGGCATGACCCAGGTCCACAATCATCCGGAGTTTTCCAAAGATCTAAGAACAATTACGCACCACGGTCTAGTGGTTATACATTTGATGCTGATGCTAATAATATGGTTGACCAAGCACAATTTCCAGCATTTGAGAGCATTGCTTTTCGAATTCTATGCCCATGCGAGAAAGTTGAAAGATTGTTTGCTGATTCAGATGGACTACTACAAATACTTAGAGATGAAGTTGGTGTAGAGATCAATGTTTCAGATCCTCTCCCTGGCTCAGATGAACAGATTTTAATCATATCCTCTGATGAGGTATCCAGTCAACTAGTAAGCTAATTGAACTGCATGGGTTTTAGTTAATCAGCCACATCTATATACTACTATTATTAGTTGCAGACAATTCTACTAATTGTTTAGGTTCTTCATAAGATTAAACTAATGGGGTTGCTACATTATCGTATGGTTTTTGCACAGAGTTTCCAATCGTGCAGCTTCTTGTTTCGTCCATTTTAAAATGCTTGCAACTTTTATTAAACTAAGCATTTTCTGAACCTTCTAGATGCATCTCTTAATCAATCATGAACTTAAATATATTGTACATCTGATTGTCACTTGGCCATCATTATTGGAAGAATTTTTTAATAGATAATTCTCCAAGCTCTTTTTTATATATCTCTCTCTTGATTTCTAATTGGTTCTGAATTTTTTATTGAATTTCAACTGATCCTAATTCTCTCATCCTATTAGCAATTTAGCTTGGTTGTCAGCTGTGTTATTCTTTCAAATTTCCCTTTGAACTTGTTTTTAAGTGTTAACTTCACTCAAAATAAGTAAATTTTGTTCTAGAAATTCAGTGGTACCATCTATATTCTGTTTGTCATCATGTTCTTTCATTATTCTAGGGCCCTGATGATGAGCTTTTTCCAGCTCAAGAAGCACTGTTACATATCCAGACTCACATTGGTGATCTTGGTCTGGATAAGAATAATATTGTAACTACGAGAATTCTTGTTCCCTCCAATGAAATCACTTGTTTAGAGGATGGGGAATCTAATGATGGATCCTTGTCCAATATAAGGAGATTGACTACTGCCGATGTGCAGATCTTGCCAAAAACTGGATTTCCTCCATGTGTATTGGAGGCTGATGAACTTGTACAGGTATGCAGTTAAATATCAATTTCATTGAAGAATAGAGAGAATTTGATATTTTCTTTCTAAGATTATTGGAATTTGTTGGTACCGTTCTTCACTATATAAAAGCATTTGCTAAAACTGTGTTTGTTTTAGATTGTTGGAGAAATAAGAGCAGCTCGTGTTGCACTTGTGGAGATAACATCAAGGTTACGAAGTTGCTTGTTCCGTGATACCACTATTCCAAAGGATTTTGTTTCAGCATCTACCTCTGTTGTGAATCACACTGGTGGTGCATTTGGAGCAGATTCTGGTACCCCTGATAATGTAACAGATCGGGAAAATCTCCAAGGGACTGATAACTTCAACCCAATTCCTCAAAATTCTTCTGTTCGGCATTTGAAGGTAATGATTAAAAGTACAATTCATATCTATGTGAAGTGATAAATGAGAATTTTTTTTGAGATTATGCAGTGTGAATCTTGTTTTAACGTATGATGCTATTTATATTTTGATATAACTTATCCTTTGCAAGATGCTTAAATGGGCTTTAGGTAACAATTACAGTGTCTTTTTAATTTTTGGAAATTTCAAGAAGACCTTTGGCATTTATTCTTTGGTTTCCCATCCATAAATAAATGATAGCACACATAGATGGGTTGTGGTGGTAATCTTACTTTTGGATATCATGTCTTTTTCATAACTTTGGATGTCTAAAGGAGGTAGAGACAAAAATAGGTGGGAGCTGTGGAAATACCATTCCACTTGCAGTGTGGTGACATCGGTTATCAGAAAAAAATAGACTGAATAGTAGGATTTTCCAAAATTCAGCTAATGATGATGCATACTTTATGGTTGGTTAGCTGTGTGGTCAATTAGATCAAGTCTTGGCAGGCTAGTGCGGTGATGGAAGATGTGGAGTTGTTGGGGTGGTTGCAAACCGGAAAATAATTTCTGAAAATTTCATGTTTTTCTTTCGTAATTGAATTTAGCCTGCCCTAGCCAAGAGGCCTTTTTCTGGCAAGCTCTTTGCATAATCTGTCTTCTTTGAACAGCATAATTTTATTATAGTCAGCTTGGGTTGATCTCTTAATTCAACTATAATCTAGTCAATCCAGATATTAGGCCATTTTGAAGAGTTATGAGCTAATAAGCTCACTGAATATACAAGTAATGATTTTGTAATGGTAACTGACCTTGAATGATGTATTCCCATAAGCTTCATCTTGCTAGGTCCAATCATAGAGTGGCCAATTAATTTTTCTCAACTCAATATAATCGATTTGAATTTACAACATTATCATTTAATACTAATAGATAGGATAAGTAAAAAGAATATGATGGAATGATGTGCATGTGGGATCAATTACCTACGAGAAAAAGAAAGGTAGTTTTTTTTTTTTGCAAAGTTAAGATTTCCTTATGAGTTTCAAACCCTGATTTTTCTCATGAGTTTCAAACTTGCAATCAAAGGGATAATGGGAGACTCTCTTGTCATCTTGATACACAATTTCGTGTAAAAAAGGTAGTTGTCTTGTTGATATTTTAATCATATATAAAATTATAAGTTTATACCGTTTACTCATGTCTTGTAATTTCTGAAATTGATGGCAATATAAGGAATTTAGGCTCAATGAAAATAGGAATAATGATGAAGGTATATACTTCAATGATCATAAGATTCTTAAAGGTAATACTTTTAAATACTTAGATTTATAATAATTAATAATGGTGAAATTATAAAGGATATTAATTTTAGGATTAAAGTATGATAGATGAAATGGAAAAATGCTTCTTGAGTGTTATGCGATAAAATGATACTCTTAAAATTAAAAATAAAATTTTGTAAAATTAGGATTCACCTAGGTATACTTTGACCTAGAATGCTAGGCTGTAAAGCAGTACTATACACACAAAAAGTTGGTGTTGTGGAAATGTGTATGTTTAGATGAATGAGTGATAATATACCATAAAAGATAAGTTAAAAAACAATTTTATCAGGAATAGAAGTGTTTCCTTAGTTGAGAATAAGATAAGAAAGAAACACCTTAAGTAGTTAGGTCACGTTCTTAGGAAACTAAGGAATGCATCAAAGAGAAAAATTAATTGCTTTAGAAAATTATTAGTAGAAGTAAAAGTATGCCTAAAACTACTTAGGTAGAAATTGAGTAAAAATTTAAAGTTATGTCATTTAATCAAAAATTTGATTTTAGATAAAAATACATGAAAGAAAATGATTTATGTAGCCAACCTCACATAATAAGATTATAGTTTGGATTATTGTTATTTGTTGTTGGTAGCAACAAATGAACAATAATGTCTGTTCTGCATTTCTGTTCCTCTTATTGTGGTGCTGATTTTTTTTACTATTTTTCTATTTAGAAATAATCAAGAACTTTGTCATTCAAGTAATTCAGGATGGGAAAAATTATGTATATGATTTCCTTGCATCAAATGAGTAGAGAGGACATTGTCTTTCTGGTTGCAGAAAGTTTGACATCTACATGGAATGATTAAGTGTTTGATGTGGCTACTGGGGCTATGATTTGTCTCAGCCAGATCCTGTTGAGCCTTTTGTTTATTTTTGGCTTCCTTTCCTCCTCTATTTCATGATTTTTTCTTCCTTTAGGTGTTTTCTTCTTGAAACTTCTCTGCAGTCCTTGTGCTAGGTGCTCTTTCCCTATGCTTTTTACAAGGTTGACGTTTTCTGTGCCTCTTTTGGATTTTCTGTCAATAAAACTTTCACGTACTTGAAAACGTAACGTATCAATAATTTGATGCTTGTAGAAGGACAATCAGATAGTAATGCACCATTTTCTTCATGAAGTGGAGGCATATAATTGAAATGAATAATGATATGTTGAACTTGTTGGATGCATAAGATAATTAATATAGAAGCAAAAACATTATGGCGAATATGCTCCCTGCAACCATTAATACTTTGATGTACCATATTTCTTAATGAGATTTTTGTTAACTTAGCATGTGTACCCAGGATCCTGGGGTGTGTGGAAATGAGCCTTCCAAGCGAGAGGAGTGTAACAATGCTCTTGAAGAAGGTGCACAGACTGAGCCAAACAGGTAACACTAATGTGAACATCTACCTCTTAATCTCACGAATTATGCATTTGATGATAAGACAAATTAACTTCTCAGATTTTCCAATGGTTTCATCAGTTCGAATGCACCAATCATTAGCAAAACAACTTTGGAAGTTGTAGTGCCTGAACATGCCGTTCACAGTCTTAGTATGAAATCAGGGAGCAAACTCCTTAGAATCAGTGATGTGAGTTCATATCTCGAAATTTTTATTATCAAAATAAACAAGAAATTTTTTTTTTACTCACACATGTCATGAAATAGATGTCCGGAGCCACTGTGAAGTTCATGGATGACCGACCAGAGCTAAACAAAAAGATTATTGAAATATCTGGAAGCCCAGAACAGGCTGAGAAAGCACAGAGCCTACTTCAAGGACTTATTTTAAGCAGTAAGTTTGTTGACCATTCTTGAAGACTTGTTAAACCATTATGCTCTGATATTTTCAAGGTTCACTTATAAATCTATTTTATTTGTTTTGCGTTCAGCACTGGATGACATGGATTGACCCATGAAATGGAAGTGTATATCTTTTCCCTTCGACTCAATGATGCTTCCTGTTGGTTAAAGTAGTTGGATTTGTAATTTATCCTCCTAGGTATGTCTGCATGAGAACAGATGTGTAGTTTTGGACTAGAGAGAAACTGGAAGCTCTTCTCTTTTTTGTAAGAAATTCTTTTGTATTTAGTTTTTATTGTATAAAATGCATTTTTTTACCTTTCGTGTTTTGACTTTTGGAGAATATGTATTTTTGATGTCGATAAAGCTTATATCATCTTATGTACTAGTCAAAAGCGTGTACAAATTGAACATGGGAATATCTTACATTATTAATTTTTATTGAATAAATTTTTTTTTAAAATATTTTATATGCAAATTAATGTAAGAGGTGGCAGGTCGAAAAATCTAGCAACTAGATTAAATGTCAAATATTTGTATTTTAGATTTATCATGAATAATGTTACCGTATCAGCTAAAAAGTTTTATTTGTGAAATTGGGTTACGAGTACATATGATAATTATATATATGGTTAGAATTTCTTAAAATTCTTTGAAAGTTGCTTTTAAAAAATTAATTCATTTAAAAAATCATTAATGGCCATGAGTTTGATTGATTAATTAGGAATTTGCATAATTTCGGAAGCTTTAATTGACAAGACCAAATAATCTGCTGGCAAAGGGAGGAGAAGCTTTTGAGGAGGTGGAGATGGGATACCGACATGGCTACGGGCAACTTCGGAGGTGGCAGCCGGGGAGACGTCTTTTTTGGCTAAGATTTTGTTTGTTTACGATGTAATTATTATATATTTTTATTTTTTACTATATATTATAATATTTTACAGTAATATTTATTAAATAATTTTAATATTTTAAATTAAAAATTTATATCAAAATAATTATATCATAAATCATATTTTCTAAAATAACATGAATTTTACCTACCATTTATGTTATCTGGGTGACAAATCGTGAGGAGTATTACCATTCTGTTGGAGATCGTGAAGGAGTGGTCGGAGACGCTCGAGGCTACCAAGCACGAAGTCCGAGTAACAACGGAGGAAGCCACCGGGCGGGAAGAGGTGAGGTGGAGGCTCGAACAGATCTTTTGAAGTTCGATGGTGTGGTGAATGTAGAGCGGTTGAACTTGTGGATGGTACAAATGCACACTTACTTTTCGTTGAACAGGTACAACGACGAGGACGAAGTTTGTTCTGCACGTCAAGAATTGACTAGCCACGCGTTAGCGTGGTGGAATGGCTATTGTACGACCGGAAAGAGTTTGAGTCCCTCGTGTGGGCTCAGTTCAAGAGCAGACGAGTTCTATCTACCTTCAAAATCAGAGGACATGGTGGTATGCCTTAGGGCCTTATTTATTTATATGTTTGTTATTATGTATTTTTATTTTTTATTATATATTATAATAATTTATAATAATATTTATTAAATAATTTTGATATTTTATATTAAAAAAATTATATCAAAATACTAACATTGTAAATTATATAATTTCTTAAAAAATGTGATTATCAATATTTCACCTCACTTAATTCTCTCATTTAAATAAACACACCCTACGACAATGGTAGAACCAATTTGTTTAACAATAGAGATGGTTGTTGCATTGGTGTCATACTTTTGCAAGATGGGCGACTTATTGTGCATCACTTGAAATTGCTACAGGGTGTACAATTGAATTGCTCGAAATATGATATGAAGTTGCTGACGTTACATCTTGTTGCGAAGCATTGGAGACATTATTTACTTGAAAGAGATAGTGATTCACACTGACTACAGACCACCACAATATCTTCAAACTTAGAGCAGGCTTCAATAGTCAAGGCATCTCAAGTGGATGCCATATTTGCAATAGTTTAAACAAGGAGGTATAGGATCGATACCACCTTTCCAGTGGTTTCTTTCATGGGTGATGTGGCCTTTCGCGAGAAAAGCCTCAGTCAATGGCTTTGATTGGTCTTCATCTTGTTAACAAGTTCACCTCCCACACATGAGTGACAACCTCCACTTCCGTGAAAGACGTAGTCCACCTGTGAAGTCCACCTCTACATGTGATGCCGTCTTTCGCCATTGACTCATTCAATCCCACATTCTATTGTTGCTTGACACAAATGCCCTTCAACCAAACGACCATTCTTGCACTAGATCAAAGCTCCACATTGTTGGAAATAACTCCACAGCTAGCATGTCATGGGGAAAGGATGAACAGGCCATTGCTTGTTGCTAAATAGCATCCACTCGACACGTCTACCCATAACTCAATCTTCACCCTTGAACTTGTTCTTTCGCAACTTAGTTTGATCAAAAGGCTTCATGAACCTTTGAGGGGTCTTCTCGCCCCTTCGACACAAACACCATCATCTACACGTCTAGTTTACCAATAAAAACTCTCAATTAGAACATTTGCTCACTTGGTTAAATTGACAAGGGACCTTGGTTAGATTGTCTAGACTTCAGTTAGACCATTGAGTTGATTGGTTAGACCATCAGCATTGCTTGGTTATACTCACATGGCACTAATTAAATCGTCTAAAGGATCGGTTGAATCGCCACCAGCTTTTCCAAACCAAACTAATATTTGATTTAATCTCCAAAATCCAGTCACAATGGAATTGAAACCTTGGTCAAACCTAAAATGGACTTCCTTTCTAAAAATAGTCTTCACCTTCTATCTAGCCATGGATCATGCACACTACAACGTTCACCCAATGCTTTTACAAGCTCAATACCAATCATATATAGTGTTTTGATCTCAAGATCACTCAACTCAATTGTTCTACTTATAGGTTAGTACTAACCTCCATTAATTTGATGCTTTTATAGGTTTAACATAAACCTATAACTTGTGTTTTGCATGCTTATATAGCAACCTATTGTTAGGATTGAAATTAGCCATTAAAGGGGGTAAATAGTGGTGGTTTTTAATTGCTTTTATCAAGCTTAATCAAAATGATGCGGAAATAAAAGAACACAAGCAATTTTTAAGGTGGTTTACTAAATGGTTATGTCTACCCCCAAACTTTCTAAGTTTGAGCCTAATCTATTCACTATTAAATTAAATTACAAACTAGTGTTTAAGGTCCAATACCAAACCAACAACAACCAAGAGTTTGTAGTACAACTCCCCAACCAACACTCACTAAGAGTTTAAGGTACAACTTTCCAACTCACAAAAGTTTATGGTAAAACTCTTTAATCCTAGGAGCACACCACTTGTGTTTAACATAAAACACAAGCAAAACTAACAATAAGACAATTTTACAGATCAATTTACAACACACTTACAAAGGGATATTCTTGACAGACACTTTGATGATGACTTTTAGAGCTTTGCATGTTCAAGTTGCCTTTACAAGATTTGCAATGAGCTTCTCTAATGATTGGATGAGCATTGAGTGCCTTAGTGTTGACCCCCATGCTCAACACCTACCTGGATGTTGAGTAAATACAAATCAATTTACAACACACATACAAAGGGATATTCTTGACAGACGCTTTGATGATGACTTTTAGAGCTTTGCACATTCAAGTTGCCTTTACAAGATTTGTAATAAGCTTCTCTGGTGATTGGATGAGCATTGAGTGCCTTAGTGTTGACCCCCATGCTCAACACCTACCTGGCTATTGAGTAAAACATGTGGCAACCAACCAGCAAGCTGGTACATTACCTTGGCTACTAGTTCTTCAACTCTTCCTTGGGCAAGAAGGACACCTTTTTGTCCCTTCATGGGACTCGATAGAGGATCACGGCTGCCAGCTCACAAGTAACTGATAGCAAGCCTGCAGGTACCCAGTAGCATGCCTACTGCCCGCTAAAGCAGAGCAGATCAGTCGGCAGTTCTGCCTCCAGGATGGAACTCCCGCTAGCACTTGGTAATTTTCTGCGGTAGTTCCATCGGCTAGATAGAACTACCGCAAATACTAAGCATCCCACGATGGAAATGCCATTTTCCACTTCTGTTCTTTAATCTAGGCCAGCTGTAAAGTAAAGTCTGTAAAGTTACGGTTGGCCATAGAGTAAAGTCCATAAAGTTACGGTTGAGAGTAAAGTAAAGCTCGTAATGTTACGGTGGCCATAGGGTAAAGGTCAATAGCTCATCCCACTCCTGGGGCGAAGTACACAGCAACTGGTTTGTAAATCGGTACCCAATCTCGACTACTTGTCACCGCATTCCCCCCCGAACCATGGGCTAAGCTCTAGCCCCATACCAGGATACTAAACGCTCTCTTGGCTGAAGGTCGAGCCCCTTAACGCACTAGACCTATGGCTGGGTTGATCTTGGCAACCGATACCCTCCACTTGGCCATCGGTTGACGCCTGGGTGATACATTCGAACAAGAATGTTAAGGTATAGTGGGATCAATCACTTAAATCTCGTAATTAATCAATGGTGTAAATCACAGGACTGAATCAAAGCGTACCCAAATTTACCATCTTTGGATCACTGGAAGGTAATTCCCTATATAAGGGTACATCCTTTACATGCTAAAGGGGGATTTTTTGGAGTTTTTAGAGGAGAGTGTTGACCCCCATGCTTGAACATAAGAGTTGAGAAAGCAGCCAGTTGGCCACCGGTAGGCCGGTTCAAGGAACCGGTCGTCGGCTTCCCCGCAACCCCCATTGGCGCAAAGGGGTGGGGGAAGCAGCAGGCTGGTTCAAGGAACTGGTCGCCGGCTCCCCGCAACCCCCCATTGGCGCAAAGGGGTGGCGGAAGTAGCCCGCTAACTACCCCAGCAACCAGCAAACTGCCGACTAATGCAGAGAATCGGCCCCAGTCGATGAACAGAACAATGCAGACTCTAGGTCCCCAGACAGCGAACTTGAAAACTCACAACAAGAAAACCGCCCTTGGTATTCAGACATACAAACCTTCTTGGAGACCGGAGAGTTCCCATCAAAGGCTACCACCCAAGACAAACGTACGTTGTCAAGACTGGCAGCCGGCTACATCTTCAGCGGGGGACAGTTCTACAAAAGATCTCACAACCAGACTCTCCTCCAGTGCATAGCCCTGCCCGAAGCACATACGGTTATGTAGGAAATCCATGAAGGTGTTTGTGGATCCCACTTGAACGGGATCCTCCTGGTGAAAAAGATCATGCTCCAAGGCTACTACTGGAGCACAATGGAGGCGGACTGCACCATGTACGTTCGTCGCTGTCACCAGTGCTAGGTACATGGGAACCTCATCCATGCGCCCCCCAAGGAACTATACAACATGGCTTCCCCTTGGCCATTCTCCATGTGGGCCTTGGATGTAGTAGGCGAGATTAAGCCGACGGCCACCAATGGATACCGATATATACTGGTGGCCATCGATTACTTCATCAAGTGGGTAGAGGCAGTATCCTACAAGACAGTCACGACAACCGCCACCTAGAAGTTCTTGCGCAACAACATCATCACCCGGTATGGCGTACCCTTCAAGGTGGTGATCGACAACGACACCAACTTTACAGCCAAGCAGGTCACGAGCTATCTTAAGCAGTGCCATATCCGCCACCTAAGGGCGTCCCCCTATAGGCCACAGATGAACAGAGTGGTCGAAGCAGCTAACAAGAAACTGGTCCAAATTCTCAAGAAGATGGTCTGAACACACAAAGATTGGCATGACCACCTTCCGTATGCACTCTGGGCCTATCGGACATCCCTACAGACCACCACCGAAGCAACGCCATACTCGCTGGTATACGATTCCGAAGCAGTGTTGCTAGTGGAGGCAGAACTCCCGTCCCTTCGCATCCTCAAAGAAGCAGCAGACTTTGATGACCAGTGGTCAGAATCGCGCCTGTTGTAGCTCAACCTCCTAGACGAGAAAAGGTTGAAAGCCTTGGACCATGCCCAGACTTATCAGTGAAAGATGGCAAAGGCTTAAAACAAGAAGGTTCATCCTCGACTCCTTACGTCTGGTGATCTAGTCCTTCGCTCCATCTTCCCAACAGGTTCAACGGGAAAATTCTCCCCAAACTGGCGTGGCTCATACGTCATCACCAAAACCCTCAGCGGAGGGGCTGCTTACCTTTTTGATGAAGCCACCCAACAAGAGTTCGGCCCGGTCAATCTATCGTAGCTGAAGAAGTTCTACCCATAAGACGAACTCGACCGGGGATCACTGCGGCCGCCGCCTTCAGACAAGCTGGTAACCCACACCTCCACTCGACTCTCCACTGGCTGACAGAGAGGTTAGGTCCAGACAGGTACGCCCCTTTCCTCGGTAAAATCCATTTTATGACTTACACAAAGCATGCACGAAGTCACGCAGGATGAGCAGGTCCAACCCTCTAGTCATCCTACCTCGTTCATGGGAGAAAGGAAAAGGATCGACAAAACTAGCCAAAATGGCACCCCACACGTTCGTGTATGTTTTGGGTCACAACCCATCAGAACAGGCCCACGTCCCCCTCAATGTCAGAACCACGAAACAACTAGCTCACCACTCACCGGAAGAAACACCAGGGAGCCGAAAAATGACCCGACCGTCAGCCATAGCCTGTTGCCCAATACTCACACACTCCACCACCCAACCGGCCTACCACTGGCTGCCACCTCTGACATACCCGGTAGCCACGTCTACAGCCAGTGGTGAGAACAGTTTGCAGCAGTAGGTGGCACATCCGACTCAAGAAGTGCTATCCGGACCTCTGGGATGAACTACCGACCCCAGGAGTGACACCAACTACATCCAGATTTCTACATCAAGAATCTGAGCACCCATCTTGTTCAACTCCGATGGCACAAAGATGGAACAGGGTGAGTAATCCAGGTTCATCCTTATCCCTATGGTCTTTACTGATTCTGAGTGGTTACGAGATACCGATGGGAGATCACTCCTCCCCTTGAATGAATATCCAACCTCCCATTTTTACCTAGCTTGAGTGCCACCCAACAATGAGGGAGATCACAACCTTTGACTCCCTCTAAGTAAGGTATTCCCCCTTGGACCCAGCCGTGACAACGTCAGGTTATTTTGCTTGCCAACAGCATCTGGGGAGGGCTAGTAACATTCTTTTATTCAGTTTTCTTATCTTCTATTTTGTAATAGAAAAGAACAAAAAAAAAAGAGAAGAAGAAAAGTCAGTGGTTAGAATCCTTCTTCAAAACAAAAAGAGAGAAAAAAAAAAAAAAAAAAGAGAAAAGGGAAAAGAAAAAAAAAAGAGAAAAAGAAAAAGAAAAAGAAAAGGAAAAGTTACTTGTTGCTGGGTCCTGAAAGCATATGGATTCCTGTGTAAGTGAAGGGTAGATATTAGGATTCCACTGTCTGTTGGCAATCCAATACCCGACTTTGTCGCGATTGACCAACTATCCCTTCTTTTAGGGCTTGGCAACCCATCAAAGTCCGCTAATATAACCGGGTGCCGGAACCCATTTGCCAACACCCACTTCTCCTTTATTTTCTCTTGTCCTAGGGCTTGACATCCCAGCTAAGTCGTCAACATTGGGCTTGGCATCCTGCTAAAAGTCGCTTCCACCTCAGGTTTCGATGCCCACGTTTCCGGAACCCGCATGACTCTATCTGTCATCTTTACAACCCCAGAGCGAACTTGTGAGGAAGAATCAGCATCACTATGGGCAGAAGGACAGCTCTCGGATCTCTCCTCTCGACCCATCTTTGTTGCGTGAGGGTCACTTCCGCTGGACAAGGGAACCACACTTCCAAACTCACGTGCGTCAATGTCCAGCAGTTGTCTTTTGACGTGAGGTGAGACACCTTTCATTCCCCTGCAGGTCTAGATAGCACAATTGGGTCGGAACAGCTACCTTGCGCAGAGCCCACCTGGGCAACTACCTAGAAGCCCCTCTGCGAAATCAACAGAACAAAACACAGGAAAGAGAGTCACCAGAGAGTGTCCCAAACTTCCTCACACAACTCACTACAGATATTCACGAATGAGAGGAGGGAACGACACTCCCTCCTCACCTTTGGAAACTAATACACGAACGAGTATGTAGGTAAACAAGTTAGTCGAATAATTCAGCCAGTTGCCGCTTAAGAGATACGGCCACCCGAACCAAAACCTACACGAGACGAGATGTCACGTGGAAAAAGAAGGGGGCTACCGGGTAAATCAGTCGACCGTCGCCACCAATACCCAGGGATGGTCGACTCCTCGACACAACCCATGCCAGGATATTGACTATCCCATGCAAGAACGAGGAAAGCTCGCCCACACGCGTTTCCCAGCTCAGACGGCTAGATGCCTAGACCATAACCTGCACGAGATGAGATGTCACGTGGAGAAAGAAGGGGGCTACCGGGTAAATCAGCCAGCCGCCGCCACCGATGCCTAGGTACGGTCGACTCCCCAACACTAATCACTCCTCACAGGAACGAACAAGGCCCCCATGCCTCGTCGAACTTGGACAACTTGGCGCCACGACAAGGATCAGCGCCAGACGAAACGTTACATAGGAGAAAGAAGAGCCGCCGGCAGTCCGGTAAGAAAACCCGGTTGCCGATTCCCCAAAAACCATATTTAGACGTATGGATTGGGTGGCTAGCCGGCCCACCGTCGGTAATCTGGTAAGAAAACCCGGTTGCTGGTTCCCTAAAACACATACTTAGACATGTGGATCGGGGAACTAGTGGGCCCACCACCGGCAATCTGATAAGAAAACTCAGTTGCCGGCTCCCCAAAAACCATACTTAGACGTGTGGATCGGGCGCCTAGCCGGCCCGCCGCCGGTAATCCGGTAAGAAAACTCGGTTTCCGGTTCAATGAAAACCATACTTAGACATGTGGATCAGGCGCCTAGCCGGCCCGCCACCAACAATCCGGTAAGAAAACCTGGTTGCCGGTTCCCTGAAAACCATACTTAGATGTATGGATCGGGGAACTAGCTGGCCCATCACCGGCAATCCGGTGAGAAAACCCGATTGTCGGCTCCCCAAAAAGCATACTTAGACGTGTGGATCGGGTGCCTAGTCGGCCCGCCACCGGCAATCCGGTAAGAAAACCCAGTTGCCGGTTCACTGAAAACCATACTTAGACGTATAGATCAGGTGGCTAGCCGGCCCGCCGCCGGCAATCCGGTAAGAAAACCCGGTTGCCGGTTCACTGAAAACCATACTTAGACGTATGGATCGTGGAACTAGTCGGCCCGCCGCCGGCAATCCGGTGAGAAAACTTGGTTGCCGGCTCCCCAAAAACCATACTTAGATGTGTGGATCGGGTGCCTAGCCGGCCCACCGCCGGCAATCTGGTAAGAAAACCCAGTTGCCGGTTCACCGAAAACCATACTTAGACGTATAGATTGGGTGGCTAGCCGGCCTGCCGCCGGCAATCCGGTATGAAATCCTGATTGCCGATTCCCCGAAAACCATACTTAAACTTATGGATCGGGTGGCTAGCTGGCCTGCCGTCAGTAATCCAGTAAGAAAACCCAGTTGCCGGTTCCTCGAAAACCGTACTTAGACCTATTAATTGGCTTCCGTGGCAACTGCTGCATTGATGTCGCCGATGCTCCAAGGAAGGCTCGATGGGGAGGAGAAGATGTTCAGGTCGGTAAAGCGGAGGCCCAACACCTCGAACAGGAGTCCGTCGGAGAATTCCATCGACCCTGACTGAAGGCCCAGAACGAGTTGCGACTCCACCTCCAGGTTGGAGTACATCTCGGCGACCAAGCCGGGGACGGTCTCGACTCGGCAAAGTCCCGGATGAAAGGAAGCAAGCCCTGCTTGGCAAATAGCTGCTCCACCTCTGGCAGCTGGTCGAAGTTGGCCAGCCTGCCGTATAAAACCATCTTTACGGCCAGGCGGTTGTCAACGGGGGATGCCAACTCCTGGTCGGTTTCGGGGGGAGCCACGCCATCGGCCGCTACCTCCTCAGCACCGGTCGGAGTCCGATACCAAGGGAGCACTAGCCAGACTAACTCCGCGTCCGACGTAGCGTCATCGGAGATCTCGAACGGCCCCGATGGAGTCTTGACAAGGTGCTGTTGCCGGCCCACCATCATCTTACAGTGCATCCGACATCGCGAACTCCAGGGAGGGGCCTCTGCTTACGCCTCGCCTTCCACTCTGCCCGCCGGTACCTGAGAGCTAGAGGCACTGGGGTCTCGTCGCCGTTCTTCTAACCACCATCGGGACATGGCCTCGGCTGAAGACGCATCGCAGCCGTGGTTAGCAAGTTCGAAGAAGACAGACAAACGGGCCGACTCGACACGGTTAGGACACACGAGTTGTTCCGCCAGCAAGTCTCTCAGCATGGGCGATAAGAGATCGAGCCATTACCGCACGACCCTAGAAGCTGGTCGTCGGACGTGCCCCGTGACGTTCTTTGTGCGAGGCATGATGATGGTGTAAGAGTGAAATCGAGGCAAGAAAGACGGAAGAAAGTTGAGGAGAAGAGCTCAAGTGGAGAACGAGATCGAGAAGAGGAGATGAAGAAATTTTGAATGACTTCACCCCCTATTTATAAGAAATTTGCCACCTGGATTCCGGTTAGCTGATGCACAAAAATTGAGAAAACTGAAATGATTCCTGACAACTTTGAAAAGGTATGGTCATGGCATGGAAACTGATAAAGTTGCATGGAAATCGAAAAAGGTGAAACAAAAATCAAAAAAGCTGCACCAAGCACGTGAATCATTCACATCACCAACTAGCTTCTGGCTAACCCAAGGCGGCAACCAGTTCAAAAACTGGTTGTGCAAAAATCAAGAAAGTTGAAACGATTCCTGACAACTTTGAAAAGGGTACGGTCATGGCATGGGAATCGATAAAGTCACACGGAAATCGAAAAAGGTGAAATGAAAATCAAGAAAGCAACAGCAAGCACATGAAACATTCACATCACCAACCGGCTTCCGGCCAACCCTAGGCGGCAACTGATCTTGCTTCCCAATGCCCCCCCTTTGGGAGGATCGTGTTGTTAAGAACGAAGGAGACGAGGTGAGCAACAGGGTTCAGGTCCCGGGCCTTGACGACCCGTTGATGAGAATCGGCTTCCGCGGCAACTGCCACGTTGATGTCACCGATGCTCTAAGGAAGGCTCGACGGGGAGGAGAAGATGTCCAGGCCGGTAAAGCGAAGGCCCAACACCTCGAACAGGAGTCCGTCGAAGAATTCCACCGGCCCTGACTGAAGGCCCAGAACGAGTTGCGACTCCACCTCCGACAAGTTGGAGTACATCTCAGCAACCAAGCCGGGGACGGTCTCGACTCGACGGAAGCCTCGGATGAAAGGAAGCAAGCCCTGCCTGGAAAACAGCTGCTCCACCTCCGGCAGCTGGTCAAAGTTGGCCGGCATGCCATATAAAACCGTCTTTATGGCCTGGTGGCCGTCAACGGGGGACGCCAACTCCTGGTCGGTTTCGGGGGGAGCCACGCCATCGGCCGCCACCTCCTCAGCACCGGTCGGAGTCCGATACCAAGGGAGCACTAGCTGGATTGACTCCGCGTCCAACGTAGCATCATCGGAGATCTCGAACGGCCCCGACGGAGTCCCGACAAGGTGCTGTTGCCGGCCCACCGTCATCTTACGATGCATCTAGCACCGCGAACTCTGGGGAGGGGCCTCCGCTGACACCTCGCCTTCCACTCTGCCTGCTGGTACCTGAGAGCTGGAGGCACCGGGGTCTCATCGCCATTCTTCCAACCACCATTGGGACATGGCCTCGGCCGAAGATGCGTCGCAGCCGTGGTTAACAAGTTCGAAGAAGACGGACAAACGGGCCGACTCGGCCCAGTTAGGACACACGAGTTGTTCCGCCAGCAAGTCTCTCAGCGTGGGCTGTAAGAGATTGAGCCATTGCCGCACGGCCCTAGAAGCTGGTCGTCGGACGTGCCCCACGATGTTCTTTGTGCGAGGCATGATGTTGGTGAAAGAGTGAAATCGAGGCAAGAAAGACAGAAGAAAGTCGAGGAGAAGAGCTCAAGTGGAGAACGAGATCGAGAAGAGGAGATGAAGAAATTTCAAATGACTTCACCCCCCTATTTATAGGAAATTTGCCACCTAGATTCCAGCTAGCTGAGGCACAAAAATCGAGAAAACTGAAACGATTCCTGACAACTTTGAAAAGGTACGGTCATGGTACGGTAACCGATAAAGTTGCACGAAAATCAAAAAAGGTGAAATGAAAATCAAGAAAGCTGCAGCAAGCATGTGAAACATTGACATCACCAATCGACTTCTAGCTAACTCGAGGCGGCAACCAGTTCAAAAACCGGTTGCACAAAAATCAAGAAAGCTGAAATGATTCTTGACAACTTTGAAAAGGGTATAGTCATGGCACAGGAACTGATAAAGTTGCACGAAAATCGAAAAAGGTGAAACGAAAATCAAGAAAGTTACAGCAAGCACGTGAAACACTCACATCACCAACCGGCTTCCGGCTAACCCTAGGCGGCAACCGGTTCAAAAACCAGTTGCACAAAAATCGAGAAAGCTGAAATGATTCTTGACAACTGTGAAAAGGTACGGTCATGGCACGGGAACTGATAAAGTTGCATAGAAACCGAAAAAGGTAAACAAAAATCGAGAAAGCTACAGCAAGCACATGAAAGCATTCACGTCCCTAGCCGGTGGCCGGCTCCCGCGATGTGGCAACCGCATAAACAGCCAGCCAGAAAGCAACATCACAAAAGTTTGGTGTGACTATTCACTGCCTTGACAGCTTTCGAAAAAGAAGCATGTGAAGCTTTCACATCACATCCCGGTTGCTAGCTCCCACAAGGTGGTTGCCGTGAAACTGGCTAGCTAAGAGCTAAGACATGGGGGAAGTACAACGCGATGCCGACATAGCCTTCAGACACGGTACGCAAACACTTACCACCTCGTTACCCGGTCGTCGGTACCCACAAGGTGGCTGCCGTGCAGCCAACCGGCTAACACTATGGCATCCCTCGGTTAAGTGACCGAGAGTGTAAGTCCGACTCCATTTCATGACCAGCGATAGACGACTCATGAAGTATGAAGCCTCGCATGGCTTACCACTCACGCATGGGGGGTCGTTCAACCCTAGAACATCGGTTTCCTTCCACCAAGGTCATTCAACCTCGCCTAGGGAGGGGCATTCTGTTGACCCCCATGCTTGAACATAAGAGCCGAGAAAGCAGCCGGCTAGCCGGTTCAAGGAATCGATTGCCGGCTCCCTACAACCCCCTATTGGTGCAAAAGGTTGGGGGAAGTAGCCGGCTAGCCGTCGGTAAGACAGTTCAAGGAATTGGTCGCCGGCTCCCCCGAACCCCCATTGGCGCAAATGGGTGGTGGAAGTAGCTAGCTCCCCCAAACCCCCATTGGCGCAAATGGGTGGGGGAAGTAGCCGGCTGGCCACTGGTAGGCCGGTTCAAGGAACCGGTCGCCGGCTCCCTCGAACCCCCTTTGGCACAAATGGGTGGGGGAATGTAGCCAGCTCCTCAAAAACCCATTTTGGCCAACATGTTCCCCTTTCGAGAGGTAGCCGGATAGAACCAACCAGCATCTGCCTGCCATGTAGCGACTACCGGGTAACTACCCAGAAAGGAAAAGCCAATTAATCAGGAAAATATGACCAGATTTAATCACTTAAATTTCACAATTAGTCAATTACGTGGTTCGCATAATCAAACCGAGATTCGCGCCGCCTTCCATCTTCAGGTCCCCCCAAAGAAGGAAGGTGACCCCTTATAAAAGAGGGCTCCCCCTCCCAAAAACACAAGCTTCCACCTCTCGGAGAAACCATCGTATGGACACTGGAGATGCTCGGTGCACTTTCGGCCCTCGGAGGAAACGCCGGCTGAGAAGTTTTGAAGTAGGAGAGACGCTCGGAGCCCCGATGCCTTCTCACCGCACCGGAGTGAGAGCTTTCGACCCCCCCACTGACGACTCCCTACAGGTAAGTCCCTTCCTCCAAGACGTTTTACATATGTTTTCATGATGTATTTTTCGAGCCTCGACCACGTAACACCTTCCCCATGCAAGGGAATGGTCGGAGGACAGACCCAAGTATCATTCCTTCAGAAATACGTCTGGAGGTAGCGGTGGCCGTCCTCCAGGCCGGGTGAATCCACCCGGCACGATCGATTTCAGTTCGGTCGTGACCCTCTCGTCGGATTTTTTTTACGTGGAAACTCTGAGTTTCCCAACAGGTTTTACACTTTTTTTATTATTATCCGATCACCATTTTCCGAGAGGCGTAAGTCTACCCTCCCGATGCCCCAGAAAGATTTTTGGGATGATGCCTCCAGCATACATCCTTGTCGACGGCGGCCGTCCGGGTGTATGAGAAGTACAACCCGATGGTCACCATTTTGCGAGAGGCGTACGTCTAACTGCCCGATGCCCCAGAAAGATTCCCAGGATGACGCCTCTGTCATATATCCTTGCCGGCGGCGGCGGTCCGAGTGTACGAGAAGTACAACCCAACAGTTCCCATTTTCTAGGAGGCGTAAGTCTACCCTCCTAATGTCCCGGAAAGATTTTGTGGGATGACGCCTCCGGCATGCATCCTTGCCAGCGACGGCCGTCCAGGTGTACGAGAAGTACAACCCGATGGTTCCTGTTTTCTGGGAGGCGTAAGTCTACCCTCCCAATGCCTCGAAAAGATTTTCGAGATGACGCCTCTGGCATGCATCCTTGTCGACGGCAGCCGTCCGGGTGTACGAGAGGTACAACCCGACGGTTCCCATTTTCCAGGATGTGTAAGTCTACCCTCCCGATGTCGTGGAAAGATTTCCGAGATGACGCCTTAGGCATTCACCCCATTGGCATAGACGGTTCTGGGAACTAGCCAGCACAAAGGGCTGGTAGTCGGCTCCCTGAAAACCCATTTTTGGGTGAATGATTAGGGGAATCAGCTGGCCTACCATCGACAAACCGGCACTAACGGCCGGCTACCGATTCCCCGAAAACCCATTTTTGGGTGAACGGTTCGAGGAACCAGCCGGCACAAATGGCCAGTAGCTAGCTCCCCTAAAACCCATTTTTGGGTGAATGATTCGGGGAATTAGCCGGCCTGCCGCCGACAAACGAGCACTAACGACCAGCAACCGGCTCCCCGAAAACGCATTTTTGGGTGAATGGTTCGAGGAACCAGCTGGCCCGCTGCCGGCATAAACGACCGATAGCCGGCTCCCCGAAAACCCATTTTTGGGTAAATGGTTCGGGTAACCAGCTGGTCCGTTGCCAGTGAACCGATATACCAAACCGGCAGTCGATCCCTGTTTTCCGAGAAATGTAAGTCTACATTCTCGATGCCCTGGAAAGATTTCTGGGATGATGTCTTCTACATGCATCTTTGTCGGCGGCGGCCATTCAGGTATACAAGCATACGACCTGACGGTTCCTGATTTCCGGAGAAGTGAAGATGCCCTATTAGGATAAGACCACCGGCATGCACCCGTGTCGACCCCGACCAAGTGGTAACGTAAGTTCTCACCTCCGATCAAAGAGGGGATATGACATGGCAGCTGGCATATTTAGCTTGCTGTTCGGCGGCCCAGTCAGCCGCCTCACCCAACCTTTAGTTCTTCTATTGAGAGGTTCGTACGGGTGACCTTCATGCCTTTCTCTCCCCCGTTCACCACCAGATCCGATGTGAAACCCTGCTTTGTTTGATTCTCGTTTGTTTTACTCAATTCTCGTTTGTTCTACCGGAAGGGATGAAGTTATCCAGGATGAGGCCATAGGTGGTTGAGCTGACTGATGTGGTTTTCCGTTTTAGAGCCGGAGAGAGGCCAGGATTGCCCGGGCTGTCTGGGGGTGCCTAACACCTTCCCCAACAGTACCCTGAGCCCCATATCTAGTTCTCTCATATTTCGCATATCGTTACATAGTTTTATGTCATTCCCGTAGTTTTATCATTTCGATGGTGGAAGGATACTCCCCATCCGGTTTTCCTTGTTTTGTACCCAAAAATAAGGTGGCGACTCCGTTCAACTAGCCATTCAACCCATGTGGTGATACACTCAAACAATCACCTTTCAATTCTCTGTACCTTGGCCCATCCACCGGTGGGGCCGGTGGAAACCTATGGGCTTCCGGGTGATAGCTGGATGAAAGAGAGGGTACAGAGAGCATTTCGAGGTTTTTGTTGAGGACTCCCTTTCGAACCCACCAAAGGATGAAGGACTCTTGGGTGCACAGACTGGAGCAAGGACTTCCCGACCAACGCTGGCTTCCCCTTGTAGGTAAACCTTCTACTCTTTCGATGAGAGGAGCCCCTCCTTGTGGTCGCGTAATGCTACACGCACCAGGGAGGACGGCCTCCTTCTCTCTATCGCCATAATATCCTTCGTTAGCCTCATGCATCTCATAACCATGATCGGACTGGACCTTCCCCACTCATGGGGAAAGGTCGAAGGATGCGCCCAAGTTCATTCCTTCAAATATGCTTCCGAAGGTACCGGCATCCGCCCTCCCTACTGGGCGAATCCTCCTAGGATAGGTCAAGATCAATTTCATCATAGTTCATTTTCACGTTTATATGAAAACCCATTTTCTTTATGCGTTTAACGATTATACAGTCGTACTTTTCTTGTGCTTCTTTTATTGTGAACGCTAAGCCACTATTAGATGCATCATCTCTGCTTACAGATGACCATCTCCCCAAAGGTTTCTCACCTCTCTTGTCTTTTGGGACTGAGTGCATGAATCCTTGCACCTAGAAGGAGTGGCGGCATGGATGTTCGATAAGTAGATCAACAGTCTCACTAGACCTTCGACTCTTTAGCCAAAGGTTTGTAGTAGTAGTTGCCACGTCCTTATCCTTTCTCTCTTCCTGAGGTGTTTACTTGCAGGCCAGAGGCTAGCCCCAAACTCAAACTTTTGGCATGCCGACCAACAGGCTCACCACGCCTTCGACTCTTTAGCCAATGGTCTATAGTGGTGGCTATCATACCTTTCACCTTTCCTCCTTTCCCATCGGATCTTGCATGAATCCTTGCACTAGCAGTTTCCCAATTATTTTAACAGAAGGAGTAAGGCTACTCCTCCTGATGCCCTAATGAATCCTCCTGATGCCCTAATGAATCCTCCAGGATGAGGTTGTCGACATGAATCCTTGCCAACTTAGGCCAGATTGACTAATATTGTGTTCCCTTTTAGAGTTGGAGAGAGGTCAGGATTACCCGGGCTATTTCGGGGTGCCTAACACCTTCCCCAATAGTAGCTTGAGTCCCTTATCTAGTTTCTCTCATTTTCATAGAAGTCATTCATTTTTACGCTGCTTTACGTTGTTGTTCTATGTTTTTGTGCTTTTACCCTTTTAATGGCAGATGAATCCTTCCCCATTTGGTTTTCCTTATTTTCTTCGCAAAAATAAGGTGGCGACTTCGTATCCATTCACCCCACGTGGTGATGCACTCCTAAAATTATCTTTCCATTCTTTGTACCTCAGCTCGTCTGTCGGCTCCACTGGTGGAACCTCATGGACTTCCGAGTGATAGCTAGATGAAAGAGAGGGTACAAATTTTTGGCAACTTCGCTAGGGAGACTTGTTGCGTTTTATCGGTTAAGCGACTTAGACTCTTGCTCGTATGGCTCTAAGTCAGCATTTTATTTTATTTTCCATTACGTTTTTTAGCATATCTGCTGCATTTGTTAAGTGACGTCACTTTCAAATGCATTGAACTAGTTTACCCTTATTTGGTTCCCCCTTGTAGTTACAGTGCTCTTGAAGTTGCAGTTCTTCCTGTTACAGTCCCTTGCAGTTCTTTCAGCTGCAGGCCCTGCGATTCGTTTGCTTAGTTCTTGCGGCTCTTCCAGACCCTGCTAGCTCCCCCTGTTCAGACTCATTCACAGGAGAGAGCAATGGCAACCGATTTTGCAGCTACATCCAGGACATCTCCCTTTGTCACCACGACAGCCTTTCTGTCATTGTTCGTGGCCTTCGGTTCGCAGCCTCTGGTCGTCACCAAGACAAACTTCACTCGGTCAATCGTTGTACCTACAGGAGCCGTGGATCTACCCTGGGCTCCCAACCAATCGGCAGTTGCAGCATTCGATGCTCATCTTGTGCCACATCCTTCACCGCCAACCTCTTAGGCTGCCGGAACTTAGATTCTGGTAGGTGACGGACCGATTCCCATGCAAAACACTGACCCAGGCCATCCTTTTGTGTCCCAGAGATGCCACACACGGAAGAATACGATGTTGTCATGACTCCCATGGCAGGTCAGTTCTTCAAGGCACCACCTTAGGCAGCCACCCCACTACCAGACTTGCAGGGGCAACTACTTCAGAGGACAGCCGAGTTGGAGGCATCCTTCCAGAACTTGATGCACAACCCGTCAAAACCCTCCTGTTCATTCCAGAACCTCTATTTTTGTCTAGTGGCAATGATGCCTCCCAACTTCAAGATGCCTGAGCTGGTAAAATACAATGGGCATGGTGATCCCTGGGCACATCTTAGGACCTACTGTGGGGACATAGCAGCACTACAGTACGAGGAGAAGCTCCTCATCTGCCTATTCCAGAAATCCCTCCAAGGACCCGCTTTGTAGTGGTACATGTCCTTGGACATAGTGAAGATATACACTTGGGAGAAATTGGTGTATATGATCTAGGAATAGTACACCTACAACTTGGATCTGGCACCCAAGTTGGAGGACCTCCGCAGTCTCTGCCAATGCGCGAACGAGCCGTTTAGCGGCTACGTTGGCAGATGGAGGGCCCTGGTGTCCCAAATCTGGGACAAGTTGTTTGAGGAAGACTCCCTGGACATGATTGTGCACAGTGCCCAGCCATCATTGGGGGCGCTCCTGTGCATTCAGTCTTACACTACCTTCTCATAGCTGATCAAGGCTGGCAGCCGCCTTGAAGGATTTCTCAAGTTTGGAAGGTTCTCGGCCTTCCCTTTTTGGGCCAACTCAGGAGGAACCATCCATCCCAAGCCTTCGGCAATAGGCGACAATGGGGGTAACAATCGTGGCTTCTAGAGGAATGACACCGGTTGGCTGGCTCCTATTGTAGTGGTGGGAGCCGCTCCCTTGCCATACCAACTACAACAGGTGTACGCTCCGGCCCAAGAATACCACCCACTGGCCATCACCCTAGTTTAGCGACTAGTTTACATGGCTAGGTTGGCCTTGAATCAACAACCATGGAGGCCCAGGGCTCCACCACCAACCATCACCCTGAGTCGCTTGTGCCCTGGCAGCAACAGGCAGCCGCCCTAGGACCTTCTTGCCGATGGAACCAGGGACAGAACATGGGCCAAACTGGTGCTAACCAACAATGCCCAACCTAGTAGCAACCACAACAACAATGCCAACCACCCACGTAGGTGCAACAACCGCGCGCACCATAGAGTACACGCCACACTTGGAGCCACTGAGCCAAGTGTTCCACAGGGTGTAGATGTTGCTCACGCTACCCCTTGCTAGGCCACCCCTGGCCATTCTTCCCCAGTGGTACAACCCACAGTAATACTGCGAGTACCACCAATCTACTAGCCACGTGACTGACCACTACAAGATGCTAAGGCAGGCTATCCAGCACCTCATCAATTCAGGAACTATCGAGCTTCAATAGCCTCCCTCGTCTCTCAAGCCGAGCTAGCAGACCTTCCTGAACCATGGGGAGAACTCGTAGGTGAACATGGTCCTCCCAGATTCAAGGAATAGGATGTGGCATCTGCTTGAGACTTCTTGGCTTATTCAACCAGCGTCTGCGACTTCGACTGAACGGGGACAAAGGATGAGGCTGTCCCTTCCCTCCACACAACAGCTAGAAGCCAGACTCGGCTGAACCTGGTCGACGTGATCTGTTCGGCTAGCAACTCACCGATGCAACAGCTAGCACGGTCGCCTTAGCGGCTTTGACCCCAGCACCACTCCAGGTACACCTAGCAAGCCAACCATTCTTGCCCTTGATAGTGCCGGTCACTCTAGCCACATCCACCTTCGAGTAGCGCAAGGGCAAAGAGGTGGTCTTTGCTTTGGCTCCACCCGCACTCCAGCAATAGCCATCAACGTGCATGGCTATCACCAGGTCCTACTAGGATTATCAACTGAAGCTACGCTAGATGGGGATCTCCATCCCAAGGGTGCCAGGCTAGCCATTATTTGGCAACCAACAACCTACTCCACTAGCCACTGCCTCACTAGCACCGGTCGCCCCTCCACTGCCACCTACAGACCTGTCTGTCTAGCTACGAGGAATAAGGGTAGACATCTTGCTATGGGATCTCCTTCGGTCGCCCACCGAGCACCAGGAGGCCCTCCTTAAGGCCTTGTAGGTGGCGAAGGTGAACCAGAGCCTTACACCTGGCGCTATAGAGGGGATGGTGGCAATAGTGATGGTCTCATCCTTCATCTACTTCTCAGACTTGGACCTTTCACCTGTTGAGACTGATCACAACTTGTCCTTGTACATCCGGGTGTAGTACAGGGACCTTTGCATCCCTATGGTCATGATCAACAATGGATTTGGCTTGAACTTGTGCCCCCTACAAGTCATGCACAAATTGGGGATCAAGGAGGAGGACTTACCCCCTATGGATAGGGTGATGAGAGGGTTCAACAGCACTCTCCATGAAGCTAGAGGTGCCAGCGTCCTTCCACTCATGGTTGGACCATTGACTTTCGAAGTTCCAGTCCACGTGGTGGACATCCCACCTAGTTACAACCTTATATTGGGCCACCCTTTCCTTCACCAAAACTCCGTTGTGCCTTCCACCCTCCAAAGGATGCTCAAATTCCTATGGAAGGGGGAGGTCATTGTCATATTGGCAGAAAAATACCATCATCTGAGACAATCTGTGGCTGCCATAGCATCCTCTAGGTTAGAACCCTCGACGCTCGAGCCAGATGCCACCTCCTTAGCACTTGGCCTCCAGAACCCTACCGCCTTCAACTACTTGTCCAGGCACATGGAGCCCTTGGAGATCACCACATAGCTAGACCAAGTGCTAGAAGACAGTTTGCTACACTTGTTCAGAGAGTCTCCAGCAAGCGGCGAGTGGACAACCCTTCGCCAACCTCCCCCACCATCGTCCATTCTTTAGGGGGCAACATTGGAAACAAATACTATGTCTGTGCTCCTTTCCCCTCTCCTTTGGCTTAGTGATGCAACACCCACCTAATGACTTGTGTGGGTACTTTCCAAGCTTGTAGGTCATCCAACGTAGGATGCAAGCCAGGCGGCTTCTGGGCAGTTCACATCGGAACCTGTGCCTTCAACAATAGGGCTTGGCATCCCACACACAAGTGCACCGCAACTGTGGCCTCAGCAATGTACAACTCGGTGACCTATTTGAGTCAAATAGCTCCTCACATGGTAGCAGGGCTTGGCATACCACACACAAGATCCGTCAACAGCGGCATCCTCAACATCACATGGCTTGGCATCCCACACACAAGTGCGCCAGTAATTGCGTCCTCAATAGCCATAAACTTGGCAGCCCATCCAAGTTGGCCAACTCCACCTCCATCAGCAAGGCTTGGCAATCACATCAAGTCTCACATCTAGCACAGGCTAGAGCGGGGAAAAATTTGACCATCAGTCCCATCATCCGGCAACCTTCAACAGGGGTGCTGCACAATGGAGCTAGGTTAGCAAGCCTGTTTTGCCCCAGTGGCATCCTTAACAAGCAGAATGCTAGCCAACATCACAAGGTAGAACTAATGGCATTCTGTCCATCCCTCACCTCACTCACTTGGATAGGTGAATGTGACCAGCCCGTCGCATCCTTGTTCGGAACTCTTTTTGGCTTCCACCTCCTAGCAAGCCGGTCGCCAACCCATCCACCCGGTGATCCACCCGTACCTCTTGAGGAGCAACATCTTGGGGTAGAACTAGGGGCATTCTGCCCCTCCCCCTCTCCATGTGCCTGGTAGCCAGAGCAGTAGATGAAGTTCAATGGCCTCGCACCTCAAGCAGGCGAATGCAACAAGCCCCTCGCGTCCTTGACTAGAACCCACTCCAGCTTCCACCTTCAGGTAGGCCAAAAGCTAATGAATCCAACTAGCATTCAGCTAGGTGACTGAGAGGCCAACCCCAGATAGGTACGCTTCCCTTCCCCCTCTAACTTCCTTCCTATGACTCACATGTCACACCTTGCATGCACAATAGGCAGGTCCGCCCTTTGGCTCATCCCGCCACGTTGGTGCTGGAAAGGAAAGGGGTCGACAAGGCTAGCAATGCCTTCATCCCTGAGAGTCAGCATAGGTTCCATGTCTCAATTCGTCGGAAGCCACTCTTGCCCTCTCCTTCACGTCCCCGCGTGCTTCCACATCACCATCTGCTAGAAGCCACCTTCTAAAAACCTGGATGCCAGAAACTGACCTGGCACCTGTCAGCAACTTGTTGCCATACCACCAACTAGACTCTACTGCCCTATTGGCCCCCAGCTAGCTTCTGTGTCCTCTACATCTGGAAGCCACACCCATGGTCAATGGTGAGAAGAGTTTGCAGCAATCGGTGACACATTTGGCTCAAGACGTGCTATCCAGACCTTAGGGACAAACCACTGACCCTAAGAGTGTTACCGCATACGATCAGGTTATTGCGCTAACAACCTGAGCACCCAAAACTTTTCAACTCCGATGGTGTCAAGACAAAATAGAGTGAGTATTCCAAGTTTTTCCCTATCTCCATGGTTCTTGCTGATTCTATGTGTTTACTAAATAGTGGTGGGAGATCGCTTCTCCCTCGAGTGAGCATCCAAGTTCCTTTTTTTCTAGCTAGCCCGAGTGCCACTCAACAATGAGGGAGATCTCCAACTTTGGCTCCTCTAGGTAAGGTATCCCCTTTGGAACTGGTCGCAACATCGTCGGGTTACTTAGCTTGCCAACAACACGTGGGGAGGGCTAATATCATTTTCTATTCAATTTTTTATTTTTATCTTCCATTTGTGAAAAAAAAAAAAGAAACAACAGAAGGAAGGAAACAAAAAACAAGAGATAAAGAAGTGAAGAAGAAGAAAAGTCAGTGGCTCACATTCTTCTTTAATGGAAAAGAAAAAAAAAAGAAAAAAGAAAAAAAGAGAAAAGAGAAGTTGTTATTGAGTCCTAAAAATTAATGGACTCCTATGTAGGGGAATGGTACATTTTAGGATTCCGTCGACTATTGGCAGTCCTATACCCGACTTGTTGTGATTGAGCAAGTATTCCCTTCTTTTTAGGGCTTGGCAACCGATCAAAGTCAGCCATCACAACTAGGTGCTGGAACCCATTTGTTGGCACCCACATCTTCTGTTGTAACTTGTCCTAGGGCTTGAAATCCCAATGAAGTCATCAAATAGGGTTTGGCATCCCACACACAAGTCCTATCGATAGCTGCGTCCTCAGTAGCATTGGGCTTGGCATCTAGCTGAACGTCTCTTCCACCACTGGGTTTCAATGCCCACGTTTCTGGAACTCGCACTATTCTATCCTCTTATCTCCTCACCCCAGAGCAAACTTGTGAGGATGAATCAGCAAAGCCATGGGTAGAGGGACAGCCTTAGGATCTCTCCTTTGGACCTGTCCTTATCGCCTTAGGGTTGCTTCTGTTGGACCGAGGAACATCGCTTGTTAGCTTCTCCTATATAAAAGTCCAATGGCCCTTTTCATTGTGAGGTGAGCCACCTTTCATTCCCCAATAGGTTCAGATAGCACCATTGAGCCGGAATAGCCACCTTGCATGGGCTCTATCACAGGTAGCCGCCTCAAATCCCCCATCACCTTCTACATGCCTTGGTCTCACCCCATCCGATCTCAATGAATAGACTTAGCATCCACCACCCTTATAGCACTAATGGGGCGAGATATAGGAGGATGGGCCACAATATATTATCACAGCACCTTCACACATTTTATCATTCACACTCATAGACAAGGGGAGGGGACGACACCTCCTCCCCACCTAGGGTGATTAACAATCGAACAAAGCGTGCAGGTGAATAAGTGACCTAGCTCAATTAGCCGATACCCACTTCTGAGACCCAGATACCCACAGACAGTCGGCACCTCAACTACGTCACATGGAGGTAAGACTAACCAATGGAAGAGAATAGGGTGCCACCTGGTTCCATCAGCCGATCGCCACAACAGCGACTTGGCTATATGCCGGTAGCCAACATCCATGCCACATCGTGACTACCCTCTTCGTCTCACTCACTCACACTCAATATCGCACACACACCATTCAAACATTCATACTTGCATCATCCACACAAAAAGCATTTTTTTTTCTAAACAAAATTGCATTATGAATTTAATGTTATGCAATTACAAAAGTGTAGGAGTACATCAGTCAGTCGGCCTCACTCCCCCTTCGATGTTTGGCCCTTTGATGCTCGGACCTCTGGCTCACCTACTCAACTTCCTAGGCTTTCATCCGCTCTAGCAGCCCTACCAACTAGTCTTCGTGGGACATCACCTGTAAGAGAACGTCATTGTGAGCAGCCAAGTGGTCCATTACCGTCCGCAAGCAATTTCCATGGAAGATAGAAGCATCTCTGCTAATGAGGCATCGGCAGCCACACTAGTGTTGGGTGTGCCGCCTGGGGAAGGAGAAGCGGCAATGGAAGTGGTCAGGCGATGTTTGGTAGATGGTCTAGCGGATGGTTTGGCAGATGGCCTGATAGATGAATTGGCATGCTTGGAAGCAAGCCTCTCATAGAGACACAGGTCCATTATCATGATGGGTTCGGTGAGGAACGTTGTCTTCTACCGACTACCAATCGAGATGCGTGAGAAGCCGGCTAACTCAACCAGGGCCTACCCTAATAGCAACTGGCTAGGTTGCCACAACCCAAGATTGATAACAACTCGCATCTACTTTTGGACCACCACCGCCCAGTTCACCTAATGCCTAGTCACCACCGCGAAGGTTGCGAGGTATGTCACCATGCTTAGCTTGTCCCAATGTCCCCCTTTTGATAGGACCGTATTACTCAAGACAACGTAGATGAGGTGAGCAACTGGGTTCAGGTCACGAGTCTTCACCACCCACTGGTAGGACCTAGCATCCACTGCCACTACCGTGTTGATGTTTGTGACATTCTACAAGGTGCTTTGGAGGGGAGCGAAGACGTCCACTCCCACTGACCGAAGGCTGAGCTCCTCGAATAGCAGCACGTCGGATGACACAGCTAACCCTGTCTAGAATCCCAACATGAGTTGAGACTCCACCTTAGATAGGTTGGAGTACATCTTGACGACCAGGCCCAGAATGGTCTCCACCCAGTAGAGATTGCGCATGAACCGGAGCAGGCCCTACATAGTGAACAGTCGCTCCACCTCTAGCAGTCGGTAGAAATCAGTTGGCTAGCTGTACAAGATTCCCTTCCCTTGCAGGAGGTCATCCATAGGAAGGAGGACCTCGCAGTCTGCATTAGGCGATGAGATGCCCTCGGTGGCTGCCTCATTGTATCCGATGGCTGATTGAAACCAGGGAAGGGCCAGTCGGACAGACTCAATGTTCAAACCCACGTCATTGGGCTCTCCCGACAATGTGTTGGAATACACCAGCTGGCATCGCTATTTTTCGACCAACATCTACTAGCGCACCCTTGGCTATGAAACATTGCAAGGAGCCTCTGTCGGCTCTTCGTCCTCCGTGCCTCCCTCTGGCACTTAGGAACACGACCCCATAGTGTTGACATATTCCCCACGTCACTCTGACACCCACAGTCGAGACACGACATCTGCCGAAGCAAGATCGCATTCCCCATCCATTAGCAGGAAAGACACCTGCAACTAGAAGGCCTCTGCCCAGTCAGGATAAGCGAGTTCGTCCGCTGGGAGGTCCTTCAGTATAGGTGGGAGGGTTTCCATCCACTACTGTGTCAGGTCACAGGGGGCAGTAGCCATCCACCGGGCACATCTCGTGACATGCTTTGTCTGAGGCATCAAGAAGAAGAAGAGGAAAGAGGAAAGAGGAAGTTGTTGCCACTGATTGAAGATGACAAAAAGCAAAAAAAGTGAAAAAACCCTCTCTCTTCGAACTCACAAGAACAACGTGAGTTGCAGGTGCCCTAGCACCCTTTTCATAGGCAAATCATGAAGGGACATGATGTGACGAGTGCATGCATCGGGTGTATACACACTGGGTAATACTCGACGGAATTTTCCCAGCTTGACCATCTTGCCAGTCGGCACGTATAGGCATCTTCTAGTTAGGTGACTAGAAGTGTAACTCCATACCCTTTAAGGAAGCTTTTGGTTTGGTGACCAGAAGTGTAAGTTCATACTCTTTAAGGCAGCTTTCAGTTAGGTGATTGAAAGCATAAGTGCAAACCCCTGTTAGGCATCTCCCAGTTAGGCGACTGAAAGTGTAAGTTCAACCCCTTTAAGGTAGCTTACGGTTAGGCGACTGGAAGCATAAGTCTGACCCCTTTTAGGCATCTTTTGGTTAGGTGACCAAAAGTTTAAGTCCATACCCTTGAAGGCATCTTTCGATTAGGTGACTGGAAGTGTAAGTTCGACCCCTTTTAGGCATCTTTTGGTTAGGCGACTGGAAGCGTAAGTCCAAATTTCCTATAAGGCATCTTTTGGTCAGGCGACTAGAAGTGTAAGTCCATACCCTTTAAGGCAGCTTTTAGTTAGGTGACCAAAAGTGTAAGTCCAAACCCCTATTAAGCAACTTCTGGTTAGGCGACCGAAGGTATAAGTCTGACCCCTTTTAGGCATCTTCCAGTTAGGCAACCGGAAGTATAAGTCTAACCCCTTTTAGGCATCTTACCCTTTAAGTTAGCTTTCGATTAGGTGATTGGAAGCACAAGTCTGACCCCTTTTAGGCATCTTCTGGTTAGGCGACCGAAAGTGTAAGTCCATACCCTTTAAGGCATGTTTCGATTAGGTGACTGGAAGTGTAAGTCCAACCCCTTTTAGGCATCTTCCGGTTAGGTGATTGGAAGTGTAAGTCTGACCCCTTTTAGGCATCTTTTGGTTAGGCGACCAAAAGTGTAAGTCCATACCCTTTAAGGTAGATTTCAATTAGGCGACCGGAAGCGTAAGTCTGACCCCTTTCAGGCATCTTTTGGTTAGGTGACCAAAAGTGTAAGTCCATACCCTTTAAGGCATCTTTCGATTAGGTGACTGAAAGTGTAAGTTTGACCCCTTTTAGGCATCTTTTGGTTAAGTGACTGGAAGTGTAAGTCCATACCATTTAAGGCAGCTTTCAGTTAGGTGATTAGAAGCATAAGTCCAACCTATTTTAGGCATCTTCTGGTTAGGCGACTGGAAGTGTAAGTCCATACCCTTTAAGGCATCTTTTGGTTAGGTGACTAGAAGTGTAAGTCTGACCCCTTTTAGGCATCTTCTGGTTAGGTGACCAGAAGTGTATGTTCGACCCCTTTTAGGCATCTTCTAGTTTGGTGACCGAAAGTGTAAGTTCGACCCCTTTTAGGCATCTTTTGATTAGGCGACCGAAAGTGCAAGTCCATACCCTTTAAGGTAGCTTTCGGTTAGGTGTCCAGAAGCGTAAGTCTGACCCCTTTTAGGCATCTTTCGATTAGGCAACGAAAAGTGTAAGTCCATACCCTTTAAGGAATTGTCTGGTTAGGTGACTGGAAGTGTAAGTTCGACCACTTTTAGGCATCTTTTGGTTATGCGACCGGAAGTGTAAGTCTGACCCCTTTTAAGGTAGCTTTTGGTTTGGTGACTGGAAGTGTAAGTCCAAACCCTTGTTAGGAATTTTTTGGTTAGGCGATCGGAAGTGTAAGTTTGACCCCTTTAAGGCAGCTTTCAATTAGGTGATTGGAAGCATAAGTCGAAAACCATTTTAGGCATCTTCTGGTCAAGCGACCGGAAGTGTAAGTCCATACCCTTTAAGGCAGCTTTCAGTTAGGCGACCAGAAGTGTAAGTCAGACTCCCTTTAAGGCATCTTTTGGTTAGGGGACCAGAAGTGTAAGTCGATACCCTTTAAGGTATCTTTCGGTTAGGTGACCAGAAGTGTAAGCTCAACCCCTTTTAGGCATTTTACTGTTAGGCGACCGAAAGTGTAAGTCCATACCTCCCTAGGCGTCTTCTAGTTAGGTGACCAAAAGTGTAAGTCCGACCCTCATTTTGGCAACTCTCGGTTAAGCTACTAAGAGTGTAAGGTCGTACATACTTCTCTCCCATCCACATGAGGTGATGAGGAGTCCTTAGGTAGCTCTTGATGAATCCTTCGAGAGTATAAGTTCGATCCTTGTAGTTCAGAGTGCATCCTCTTTGGACCCCTCAAGGCTTCTCTTGATGCACCTTCTAGGAAATTCTCTACCTCCTAACGAGCGATAGGTGTTCACAAGGTATTCTCCTTTGAAGCCTCGCTCTATCCATCATCAACGCATGGGGGGGTCATTCAACCCTAGGATGTTGATTTCCTTCCACTGAGGTCATACAACCTCACCTAGGGAGGGGCATTCTGTTGGCCATGGCCACTGGTTGATGCCTAAGTGATACATTCCTAAAAGGGGAGTGCCATGCACAGATTCCCAAATCCTTTAGAAAGAGGCTCTCGATGGAGAAGGTGTAGAGCATTCTATCTCTACTTCCTAGAGAATCCCTCAGGGGAATAAACGAAAAGATTGGTAGACTTTGGGGATGCCAAGCCCAAGGTTTAGGTGGAGGTGAAGGAATGATGAACCTAAAGCAATTCTTTCAGCTAAAGTCCACTCTTCACCCGTTCGCAACTACCTGGGGTGCTTGAGGATTCACTGACATCCTTCAGTGTAGTCTGCCTTCTTGTAATAGCTACTCAAAAGATGCATTAAGTGGATGCTGCATTGGGGCTCTTTGATGAGCAAATCAATGGTTAAGATGCTTGAGCTGTAGTGAGAAGATGAGATCAGGTGGCTAGAGAATATACCAACCACCCAAGTGTCCCTACATGTATCATTCAAAGTGATTAAATAAAAATTAAACAAGACTGATTACATTTACTAGAATGAATAGGGTTAGATTTTCTAGTGGGAGGGACGAGACATTGCCTTTGGCCTTTCCCATCTAGAGGCTATGGAGTGGTTGACAAGTTGTTGGTGGATGCCAAGAAGATTTGTGGGTATCTGGGAAATTCCAGCAGATGGAGACCCAAAAACTCGTAGGGATCTAAATGAGAAGACCATAGTGGTTTCCAATAGATTGAGACCCAGAATTAGTACTGACTATTAAGGATGATGGCATCACTAGCCTTGTCAACCCCTTTCCTGTCTTCTTTAGGCAAGGGGCAGAATGCCCCTAGTTCTACTTTGTGATGTCGGCCTTCTGGTAGCACAGGCATTGGACAAGGTGCCTGAATGGAGTTGGCCCCCTGAGCAATTAGCAGAAAGTCGAGTGAATACACAGGCTATTGGTTTGCTAGGAGACAAAAGTCAGAGAGGGTTCTGGATGATGACGTGACTAGCTTGTCACATTCACTTGCTTGGGGTGCGAGATTGTTGCTCTTCCCCTACTACTCTAATTGCTGGGTAAGTGAAGAATGGGAGGGGTAGAATGCCCCTAGTTTTTCCCTAGGATGTTGGTTGTTAAAGATGTTGCAGAGGCTAGACATGCTAGCTAACCCGGCCCTATTGTGCGGCATCCTAGTTGAAGGTTGCTAGTTGCTGGGTGTTGGAACTGGCTATCGGAAGCTTCCCAACTCTAGCTTGTGTTGGGTGAGAGGCTTTGACAAGGTTGCCAAGCTCTGCAACTGCGGGTAGAGTTGGTTGACTCAAATGGGTTGCCGAGTCGATTGTTGTTGGGGACAGGTGTTGGCACGCTTGTGTGTGGGATGCCAAGCCTTATTGCGCTAACTTGTAAAATAGGTTAGTGAAGGAAGTTCAACTGCCTTGAGCTGGCCTACAAGGTAGAAATTTGGTTATCTGAGTTGAAAATCGGGGCGGATGCTAGTCGCCTAAGCCACCAGCCTAGATGGGAGTTAGGCCTTTACTAGTGGTGGTTTCATTGTTTTCCTACAAAGGAGAGTCTAGAAGGCCGTTAGTTAAACTTACAGAAGGGAAAGTGGGATTACTAGAGGAGCTTTTCTTGAGGAGTGTGAGGTCCACTTGTTGAGGTTGTAAGGTGTGGAGATGGTTGTACCCTCTCTTTCATCTGGCTATCACCCTGAAGCCCATGGGGTAGGCCTCATGTTCCGGAAGGATGCCTCCAGCTCAGCTATCCTTTGGAGTAGTTGCCCTTACAAGTCTAGCATTGGCATGGTAGTAGTGGCGGTGATCGACTAAAGTGGTGGCTGGAAGAACTGACCTACCACGGGAGTTGTGACAATGTTGTATTCTTCAGTATGTGGCATCTCTAGGACGCGGACGGTTGGCCTGGGTGGGATTACCGAGCTAATCCCCTACTGTTTGTAGCGTGCCAGCTAATGAGCTAGGAGAGTCTGCTTGAAATGCCCTAGCCTGGTTGGCTGGTAGGTGCTGGCCCCCTCTATGCCCTCCATGTTTGAGGGTGGCTGGTAAGATGGGTTGATGTTCTACATGGGAACTGGCCTATCACCTTTAGCTCTAGCAGCCGAAGAGGTGGGTGGCGGTGGATGCGGTGTGAGATTGTCGAATGCCGCAGTGGAAAATGGGTCAGGAGCCTAGGGCAGATCCATGGCTCCAGCAGGTACAACAATCGACCTAGTGAAGTTCATCCTGGTGACAACAAGAGGCGATAGGCCAAAGGCCACGGATAGTGGCATGGAGGTTGCTGCGGTGATAGATGGAGAAGTCGCAGATGCAGCTACAAAACTAGTCATCATAGCTCTTACCTATGAATAGGTCTACACAGGGGGAGCCAGCATGATCCAGAACTACAAGAGCGAATTGCAATGGGTTGCAAGGAGAATCTACAAGGAAAACCAAAGAAGGGTGATTTTGTTCGATGCATTTGAAAGTAGCTTCGCTTAACAAATGCGGCAGGGATGCTAAAAAACCTAACGGAAAACAAAAGGCCGACTGTGAAAGAGCCGTACGAGCAAGAGTTTGAGTCACTTAATCGATAAAACAGAGCGAGTCTTCCCAGCGGAGTTGCCAAAAATCTGTACCCTCTCTTTCATCCGACTATCACCTGAAAGCCCACGGAGTTCCACCAGTAGAGCCAGCAGATGGGCCAAGGTACAGAGAATTGAAAAGTGAATGTAGGAGTGCATTGCCATGTGGGGCAGATGCCTCATTATACAGAGTCACCACCTTATTTTTTGTGTAGAAAGCAAGGAAAACTGGATGGGGAAAGATCCTTCGGCCATCAAAGTGATAAAAACGTGAAAATATGGAACAATATCATAAAATGACATCAAACTTAAATGCTTTTGCGAAAATGAGGGAAACTGGATATGGGACTCAAGGTACTGTTGAGGAAGGTGTTAGGCACCCCTAGACAGCCTGTTGAATATGTCTTGAATCTTATTATGTTTGTAAGGGCATTTTTGTCATGGATGATTAGCCACTATATAAGGCCATCCAAATGCCCAAAAGGGAATTAGGGTTTTTGTGAGAGCATTTTTGTAACAAGAGAAGCTTTGTGTGAGGAGGCTGAGCCAACCCTTGGTGCGTCGGCCATCCCACTCTTCCCTTTCCCTTTCTCTTGTAATACACCATTTAAAGATAGTGAAGAACCCAAGGAGAGACACCTGTGGACGTACCCAAGTTGGGAAACCACTTAAATCTCGTTTGCATTTGTAATTTGGGCGTTTGGGCACGCTTGGAACCCTAGCCGCACGTCCAAGCCGCCGCCAGTTGTGATTTTGACTTTCCTTCATGTTTTCTCCCTCCTACACATGCTAATCTCATTCGAATCTACTGTGCTTGGATACCTCTGGAAGTAAAAAGTGGTATCAGAGCTTTTTGAAGGAGTTTTGGCCGTGTATTCACCCGTGGGAGGAGTTGGCATAGGGAGGCACAAATCTGCTGCCGTCGCCACGCCAGTGCGACATCCGAGGACGCCAACTCATGCGCTTGGTATTTCACTTGCTGTAATATGTTTGTAAGCCCCTCTGATCCTTCCTCATATTGTGCTGTGTTTGTGGAAGAAATTTGGGGATTTTTCATGGAATGTAGAAAGAGATATCGTCCTTGGCGTTGTTTTTGTTGAAAATCGGCAACTTTCCTTTTTTGGGCGTCGGATTGGATTTTTGGGCTCACTTGTGGCTTGAATCCATTTGAATTTTTTGGTGGAAGTTTTTTTTGTTGAATACTTACTTTATTTGTATTCGTGTGTGCTTGTGGAATATCCCACTTGAAATCATGTCTACTCCTGGAATGAAGATTGATAAATTCAGTGGGAAAAATGGTTTTAGTCTGTGGCAAATCAAGATGAGAGCGTTACTAAAATAGCAAGGCATTTGGGCTCCATTGAATAAGGAGTCAGATCTTAGTAAGAATTTCACAGAATATGCTCAACAGGAGGAGAAAGCACATTCTACCATTTTGCTTTGCCTGTCAGATGAAGTGATAATCGAAGTTGCTTATGAGAGTACATCTTTGGGACTATGGCAGAAATTGGAGTCACTCTATATGACCAAGTCACTGACAAACAAACTACTGTTAAAACAAAGACTATTTTCTATGAAGATGAAGGAGGGGACACCACTGAAACAGCATTTAGATCAGCTAAATGCACTTCTCATGGAGTTGAGAAACATAGGTATTACCATTGAAGATGAGGATGCTGCGCTCATTCTCTTATGTTCTTTGCCTTTGTCATTTGAGAATTTTGTGCAGTCTTGTGT
>JAMKPZ010000546.1:0-40326 GCA_024699675.1 Amphibolis antarctica | reverse complement strand
AGGAAGCCGGCAGTGGCCGTTTGGGTGTACGAAATGTACAACCCGATGGTTTCCATTTTTTTTTGGAAAATATAAGTCCTCCATTAAATCTCATACGTTTATAGATGTCAAGAGAAAAAAGGGTGGGGAAATAGCCGGCCAGGATGCCAGCGGTGGCCGTTCGGGTGTACGAACACATACAACCCGATGGTCCCTATACGTTTTTTTTTGGGAGACGTAAGTATACTCTCCCTATGCCCTGGAAAAGTTTCCAGGATGACGCCACCGCCAAGGATGCCGGCGGCGGCCGTTCGGGTGTACGAACACGTACAACTCGACGGTCCCGGTACGTTTTTTCGGGAGACGTAAGTATACTCTCCCGATGCCCCGGAAAAGTTTTCCGGATGACGCCACCGGCAAGGAAGCCGGCGGTGGCCGTTCGGGTGTACGAAATGTACAACTCGATGGTTTCCATTTTTTTTTGGAAAATATAAGTCCTCCGTTAAATCTCATACGTTTTAGACGTCAAGAGAAAAAAGTGTGGGGAAACAGCCGACCAGGATGCCGGCGGTGGCTGTTCGGGTGTACGAACACATACAACTTGAAAGTCCCTGTACGTTTTTTTTTGGGAGACGTAAGTATACTCTCCCGATGCCCTGGAAAAGTTTCCAGGATGACGCCACTGGCAAGGATGCCGGTGGCGGCCGTTCGGGTGTACGAACACGTACAACTCGACGGTCCCGGTACATTTTTCCAGGAGACGTAAGTATACTCTCCCGATGCCCCAGAAAAGTTTCCGGGATGACGCCACCAGCAAGGAAGCTGGCGGTGGCCGTTCGGGTGTACGAAATGTACAACCCGGTGGTTTGCATTTTTTTTGGAAAATATAAGTCCTCCGTTAAATCTCATACGTTTATAGACGTCAAGAGAAAAAGGGGTGGGGAAACAGCCGGCAAGCCGCCGGCTGGCCGGTTCCAGGAACCGGCCCCCATTTCCCCAAAACCCCCAAGGGCGCGCATGGTGAGGGAAACAGCCGGCAAGCCGCCGGCTGGCCGGTTCAAGGAACAGGCCCCCGTTTCCCCAAAACCCCCATGGGCGCGCATGAAGAGGGAAACAGCTGGCAAGCCGCCGGCTGGCCGGTTCAAGGAACCGACCCCCGTTTCCCAAAAATCCCCATGGGTGCGCATGGAAGGGGAAAACAGCCGGCAAGCTGCCGGCTGGCCAGTTCAAGGAACCGGCCCCCATTTCCCCAAAACCCCCATGGTTGCACATGGAAGGGGGAAATAACCGGCAAGCCATCGGCTGGCTGGTTCAAGGAACCCGCCCTCGTTTCCCCAAAACCCACCATGGGTGCGCATGGAAGGGGGAAACAACCAGCAAGCCACCGGCTGGCCGGTTGAAGGAACCGGCCCCCATTTCCCCAAAACCCCCCCATGGGTGCGCATGAAGGGGGAAACAGCCGGCAAGCCACCGACTGGCCGGTTCAAGCAACTGGCTGGCCGGTTCAAGCAACTGGCCCCCGTTTCCCCAAAATCTCCATGGGTGCGCATGGAAGGGGGAAACAGCCGGCAAGCCGCCGGCTGGCCGGTTCACGGAACCGGCTGGCCGATTCACGGAACCGGCTGGCCGATTCAAGGAACCGGCCCCCGTTTCCCGAAAACCCCCATGGGTGCGCATGGAAGGGGGAAACAGCCGGCAAGCTGCCGACTAGCCGGTTCAAGGAACCGACCCCCGTTTCCCCAAAACCCCCATGGGTGCGCATGGAAGGGGGAAACAGCTGGCAAGCTGCCGGCTAGCCGGTTCAAGGAACCGGTCCACGTTTCCCCAAAACCCCCCCATGGGTGCGCATGAGGGGGAAACAACCAACAAGCTGCCGGCTGGCCGGTTCAAGGAAGCGGCCCCCGTTTCCCCAAAATCCCCATGGGTGCACATGGAAGGGGGAAACAGCCGGCAAGTCGCCGGCTGGCCGGTTCAAGTAACCGGCCCCCGTTTCCCCAAAACCCCCATGGGTGCGCATGGAGGGGGGACATAGCCGGCAAGCCACCGGCTGGCCAGTTGAAGGAACCAGCCCCTGTTTCCCCAAAACCCCCATGGCTGCGCGTGAAAAGGGGAAATAGCCGGCAAGTCGCCAACTGGCCGGTTTAAGCAACTGGCCCCCATTTCCCCAAAATCTCCATGGGTGCGCATGGAAGGGGGAAACAGCCGGCAAGCCGCCGGCTGGCCGATTCAAGGAACCGACCCCCGTTTCCCGAAAACCCCCATGGGTGCGCATGGAAGGGGGAAACAGCTGGCAAGCTGCCGGCTAGCCGGTTCAAGGAACCGGCCCCCGTTTCCCCAAAACCCCCGTGGGTGCGCATGGAAGGGGGAAACAGCCGGCAAGCTGCCAGCTAGCCGGTTCAAGGAACCAGCCCCCGTTTCCCAAAAACCCCCCCATGGGTGCGCATGAGGGGGAAACAACCGGCAAGCTGCCGGCTGGCCGGTTCAAGGAAGTGGCCCCCGTTTCCCCAAAATCCCCATGGGTGCACATGGAAGGGGGAAACATCCGGCAAGCCGCCGGCTGGCCGGTTCAAGTAACCGGCCCCTGTTTCCCCAAAACCCCCATGGGTGCACATGGAGGGGGGACATAGCCGGCAAGCCACCGGCTGGCCAGTTGAAGGAACCGGCCCCCGTTTCCCCAAAACCCCCATGACTGCGCATGAAAAGGGGAAACAGCCGGCAAGTCGCCAGCTGGCTGGTTCAAGGAACTGGCCCTCATTTCCCCAAAACCACCATGGCTGCACTAATGGGTTGGGAAAGCAGCCGACCAGCCGCTGGTCAACCGGTGCAAGTAGCCGGCGGTCGGCTCCCCGAAAACCCATCTTTTTCTCCCCTGTTCACCACCAGATCCAATATGGATCCCAGTTTTGTTCAATTCCAATTTGTTTACTTGATTCTCGTTTATTTTCCTCGGAAGGGATACGTTTATCCCTCTAAACACCTTGGGAAATTTTCCAGCGTGAGGCCGTATGTGGCCGGATTGACTATCATGTTTTCCGTTTTAGAGCCGGAGAGAGGTCGGGAACGCCCAAGCTGTCTGGGGGTGCCTAACACCTTCCCCAATAGTACCCTGAGCCTCGTATCTAGTTCTCTCATGTTACACGATTTTACGTGATTCCCGTGGTTTGATCTTTTCGATGGTGGAAGGACACTTTCCCATCCTATTTTCCTTATTTTCTACCCAAAAATAAGGTGGCGACTCCATTGAACAAGCCATCAACCACACGTGGTGATGCGCTCCCAAAAATAAGGTGGCCACGCCGGCAGAAACCCATGGGCTTTCGGGTGATAGCCGGATGAAAGAGAGGGTACAGCCGGCTACCGCCTTCCTGGATCGGCACCCCCGAAGACTAAGAAAAACGAGTTCGATCGGGGATCCACTCGGCTACCGCCTTTAGATGGGCCGGCTGCCGCCCTCCTAGACTGGCCCCCTGAACACCAAGAAAAATGAGTTCAACTAGGGATCCATGCGGCTGTCGCCTTTAGATGGGCTGGCTGCCGCCTTCCTGGATCGGCCCCCCCAAAGACCAAGAAAAATGAGTTCGACTGGGGATACACGCAGTTGCCACCTTCAGATGGGCCGGCTGCCGCCTTCCTAGACTGGCCCCCCGAAGACCAAGAAAAATGAGTTCGATCGGGGATCCACGCGGCTACCACCTTTAGATGGGCTGGCTGTCGCCTTCCTAGACCGGCCCCCCCCAAAGACCAAGAAAAACGAGTTCAATTGGGGATCCACATGGCTGCCACCTTTCCGGACCGGTCCCCCCCGGCACGGAACAACCAACCTCTTCTGGGGGTTTCATCCGGTCATCGGTGCTATCCAACCGGTTGCCGACACTTTCAACTGGAAACCTGCCATCTCCTCCAGAAGACATGCACCTCGGGGCAGAACTAGGGGCATTCTACCCCTCCGTCCCGTTTTGTGCACCTGGCAGCTGCCAATGGCGAATCCCAACGTGCCAGCTCCCCACAGTCACAAAAAATCAACTTCATCGGGGATCCACACGGCCGCCGCCTTCATACAGCCCGGCCGCCGGCTTCTTAGACCAACACCCCACAAGCCAACCAAGAAGCCCATTCCCCCATGACCATGAAGAATGAGCATGAGCGGGACTCATCACGGTCGCCACCTTCAGACAAGTCGGCGACCGACGTCTCCGTCTGACTCTCCACTAACTGATCGAGAGATTTGGTCCGGACAGGTACGCTCCTTTCCTCGGTAAATTCCCTCCTATGATGCAAATGTCACACGATGCACAAACGAGGCACGCAGGATGAGCAGGTCCAACCCTCTAGTCATCCTACCTCGTCCTTGGGAGAAAGGAAAAGGATCGACAAAACTAGCCAAAATGGCACCCCACATGTTCGTGTATGTTCTAGGTCACAACCCATTGGAACAGGCCCACGTCCCCCTCAGTGTTAGAACCACGAGACAACTAGCTCACCACTCACCGAAAGAAACACTAGGAAGCCAGAAAATGACCCAACCATCAACCATAGCCTGTTGGCCAATACTCACACACTCCACCGCCCAACCGGCCCACCACCGGCTATCACCTCTGACATACCTGGCAACTGCATCCACAGCCGGCGGTGAGAACAATTTACAGCAGCGGGTGGTGCATCCAACACAAGAAGTGCTATTCGGACATCTGGGACGAACTACCGACCCTAGGAGTGACACCAACTACATCCAGATTTCTACATCGAAAACCCGAGCGCCCATCTTGTTTAACTCCGATGGCACAAAGATGGAACAGGGTGAGCAATCCAGGTTCATCCCTATCCCCATGGTCTTTGCTGATTCTGAGTGGTTACAAGACAACGATAGGAGATCACTTCTCCCCTCGAATGAGTATCCAACCACCCATTCTTTACCTAGCCCGAGTGCCACCCGACAATGAGGGAGATCACAAACTTCGGCTCCCTCTAGGTAAGGTATTCCCCCTTGGTACACCAGCTGCGACAACATCGGGTTATTTTACTTGCCAACAGCATGTGGGGAAGGCTGTAGCATTCTTTTATTCAGTTTTCTTATCTTCTATTTTGTAATAGAAAAGAACAAAAAAAAAAAAAAAAAGAGAAGAAGAAAAGTCAGTGGCTAGAATCCTTCTTCAATAGGAAAAAAAAGAGAGAAAGGAAAAAGAAAAACAAAACAGAAGAAGAGAAAAGAAAAAAAAAAAAGAGAGAGAAAAAGGAAAAGAAAAAAAAAGAGAAAAAGAAAAGAAAAGAAAAAGTTACTTGTTGCTAAGTCTTGAAAGCATATGGACTCCTGTGTAAGGGAAGGGTAGATCTTAGGATTCTGCCATCTATTAGCAGTCCAATACCCGACTTGTCACGATTGACCAAGTATCCCCTTCTTACAGGGCTTGGCAACCCATCGAAGTCCACCAATACAATTGGGTGCCGGAACCCATTTGCCGACACCCACTTCTCCCTTTTTCTCTTATCCTAGGGCTTGACATCCCAGCTAAGTCGTCAACATTGGGCTTGGCATCCCGCTGAAAGTCGCTTCCACCCCCGGGTTCCGATGCCCAAGTTTCCAGAACCCGCACAGCTCTATCTGCTACCTCTACGACCCTAGAGTGAACTCGTGAGGAAGAATCAGCATAACTATGGGCAAAAGGACAGCTCTCGGATCTCTCCTCTCAACCCATTTTTGTCGCCTAAGGGTCACTTCCACCGGACAAGGGAACCAAGTTCCCCAAACTCACATGCATGAATGTCCAGTGGTTGTCTCTTGATGTGAGGTGAGCCACCTTTCATTCCCCTGCAGGTCCAGAAAGCACAATTGGGTCGGAACAGCTACCTTGCGCAAACTCCATCACGCGCACCCACTTGTAAACCCCTATACAGAATCAACAAAACGAAATGCCGGAAAAGGAGTCACCAAAAAACGTCCCGACCTTTCCACACAACACGACATAGATATTCATGGATAAGGGGAAGGAACAACACTCCTTCCCCACCTTTGGGAACTAACGTGTAATTGAGTGTGTAGGAAAATCAGTTAGTTGCCAGGTAAAACAACCAGCCACCGCCACCACCACCCAAGGATGTTTGACTCTTCAACACAACCCAAGCCAGAACGTCAACTACTCCATGCAGAGACAAGGAAAGCTCGCCCACGTACGCCACCCAGCTCAGACCGTTCGACGCCCAGACCACAACCCGCGCAAGACGAGACATCACGCAGAAAAATCAGCCGGTTGTCGGGTAAATCGGTTGGCCACCGCCACTGGTACCCAGGTACGGTCGACTCCTCAACATTCCCTGAAAACCATGCTTAGATGTATGGATCGGGCGTTTAATCGGCCTTCCATCGGCAAACCTGTAAGAAAACCCTGTTGCCGGCACCCCGAAAACCATACTTAGACGTATGGATTGGGCGTCTAACCGGCCCGCCACCGGCAAACTGATAAGAAAACCCGGTTGCTAGCACCCCGAGAACCATACTTAGACGTATGGATCGGGCATCTAACCGGCCCGCCACTAGCAAACTGGTAAGAAAACCCGATTGCCGGCACGCCGAAAACCATACTTAGATGTACGGATCGGGCGTTTAACTGGCCCACCACCGGCAAACCAGTAAGAAAACCCGATTGCCAGCACCCCAAATACCATACTTAGATGTATGGATTGGGCGTCTACCCGACCAGCCACCGGCAAACCGGTAAGAAAACCCAGTTGTTGGCACCCCGAAAACCATACTTAGACGTATGGATCGGGCGTTTAACCAGCCTGCCACCGGCAAACCAGTATGAAAACCCGGTTGCCGACACCCCGAAAACCATACTTAGACATATGAATCGGGCGTCTAACCGGCCTACCACCGGCAAACCGGTAAGAAAACGTGATTTCTGGCACCCCGAAAACCATGCTTAGACGTATGGATTGGGCGTTTAAATGGCCTGCCACTGGCAAACCAGTAAAATAAAATGGCTGCCGGCTCCCCAAAATCCTAGCATGGCACAAACGTGGTCTTCGTGTCATCACCCAGCATTTCACCCACAAACTCACAAAAATACTTGAAAGGATAGTTATGGACAAATTTTTACTAAAGTTAAGATGCGATTCATTACTTAAAAAGGGGGTACAAGCAAACTACTCCTCCTCAGAAGACATCAGGGGTTCAAACCTCCGGGGCTCAAACCTTTAGGGGTCGGTTCTCTGACGCTCCCGTCTTCGCTAGTCACGGGCCCGCTCCCAGCAGTCTATCCACTCCACTAGGTGGATCAACCGGTTTTCCTGGCTCAACAACTGGATAAGGACTTCGTCTCGAGCATTGAGGTGATCCAGCGACGCGCGCAAACCCTTAGCAAAATCTGGGTCCAGAGAAGTTCCGTCTGTAGGCCGAGAAGCAGAAGTAGTGGGTCGGCGCCCGGTCGAAATCCTGCTGGATGACGAGCTGCTCTGCTTCAATGCAAGCCTCTCATACCAACCCAGGTCAACTGATGTAATGGGTCGGGTCTGTAGCGGGACCCTCTGCCGGCCTCCAATTGAGATGCAGAGGAAGTGGGCCAATTCCACCATCGCCTCCCCAAAGAGCAACTGGCTAGGAGGCCGCCGGCCCGAGAGAATCACGCCACGCATCTGGCACCGAACCACCATCGCCGAATTCACCTGGCAACCCGTTACCACCGTGAAAGTCACAAGGTAAGTCACCACACTAATCTTGTCCCAATGCCCCCCATTCAGGAGGATCGTATTGTTAAGAACAAAGGAGATGAGGTGGGCGACCGGGTTCAGGTCCTGGGCCTTGACGACCCGTTGATCAAGATTGGCTTTGGCGGCAACTACCGCGTTGATGTCGCCAATGCTCCAGGGAAGGTTCGACAGGGAGGAGAAGATGTCTAGGCCGGTGAAGTGGAGGCCCAGCACCTCAAACAGGAGCGCATCGGAGAATTCCACCAGTCCTGAATGGAGGCTCAGAACAAGTTGCAACTCCACCTCCAACAAGTTGGAGTACATCTCGGCCACCAAGCCGGGGACAATCTCAACCCGGCGGAAGTCCCGGACGAAAGGAAGCAAGCCCTGCCTAGCAAATAGCTGGTCCACCTCTGGCAATTGGTCGAAGTTAGCTGGCCTACCATATAACACCGTCTTTACGGCCAAGCGGCCGTCAACGGGGGATGCCAAATCTTGGTCAGTTTCGGGGGGAGCCACGCCATCAACCGCCGCCTCCTCAGAACCGGTTGGAGTCCGATACCAAGGGAGTGCCAGCCAGACCGATCCCGCGTCCGAAGCCGCGTCATCGGGGATCTCAAACGGCACCGATGGAGTCCTGGCAAGGCGCTGTTGCTAGTCCACCATGGTCTTGCGACGCATTCGGCGCCGCGGGCTTTGAAGGGGGGCCTCCGTCGATGCCTCACTTTCCACTGGCACACGAGAGTTAGAGGCACCGAAGCTCCGTCGCCGTTCCCCCAACCACCAATGGGACATGGCCTCGGCCGAAGTAGCATCGCAGCCATTGTTGGTTAGTTCGAAGAAAACGGTTAGGCGGGCCGACTCGGCCCGCCAGCATATTCCTCAAAGTTGCTGGTAGAAGACCGAGCCATCATCGTGTAGACCCAGAAGCTGATTGTCGGACGTGCCCCGTAACATTCTTTGTGCGAGGCATGCTAATTAAGCTCGAGACAAGAAGTTAATGAAAGACAGAAGAAAATTCAAACAAGAAGTCAAGGAAGAGATGAAAGCAAGAGGGAGAGATGAGGAAATCTCTCCCTCTTGGCATCTCTCCCCGTTGGTTCCCTTTTACCGGGAGGAGCAAAGTTGCCCTCTCGATGCCCCAGAAAGGCTTCCAGGATGAGGCCCTTGGCATGCATCATTGCTGACACTAGCCTTCTAGGTGCACGAGCATGTACACCTTGATGGTTCCCTTTTACTGGGAGGAGCAAAGCTGCCCCTTCGATGCCCCGGAAAGGCTTCTAAGATGAGGCTGCTGGCATGCATCCCTACTGACACCGGCCATCCGGGTGTATGAGTATGTACACCCTGATGATTCGGAGGTAAGTTGGAGGATGCCGGTTCGGATGCTGGAGAATGGTCTTTTGACGCTTTGGACGCACGTAGAGACTTCCAGACCGTGGCCAGACACTTCAAACAGCTTTTTGGATGACTTGTTGGAGGTTCTGAAGGAGGAGAGCTACTTGGAGCCCCGATGCCCTCTCACCGCACCGAAGTGAGGACTTCCAACCGTCACCAATGACTCCTTGCAAGTAAGTTCCCTTATCCTCTACCATCGTACGTGTGATTTAGCCTCATTTTTCTCGAGTCTAGACTAGGTTGGACCTTCCCCATGCAAGGAAAAGGTCGGACGACATGCTCGAGTGTCATTCCTTCGGATACACTTCCGAAGGTACTGGCAGCCTCCCTCCCGGTCGGGTGAATCCACCCGATTCGATCGATATTAATTTAGTCATGACCACTTCATCGAGTCTTCTTACATGGAAACTCGTGGTTTCTTACGTATTCTATGAATGCATCGTCGAGTTTTCCCCTATCCTTTTCCTTTGAAATGACTGGCCATCATCAGATGCATCATCTCCGCTTAGAGACGGCCATCTCCCCGAAGGTGTCCGCCTCTCTCGTCTCTCAAAACTAGGTGTAGAAATCTCTACACTCGGAGGTTGAGGCAGAAAACCGGGTGAACATCCAGTGCCAGACCTGGATGCTCGGTAGGCCAACGAGTAGACCCACGAAACTTCTAGCTTTTCAACTAGAAGTTCATTACTAGGGGGGGCTATGGTGCCTACATTTGCGTTTCCATTTATTTTTCACTTACCTTATCGAGAGAGGAAAAGTTGCCCTCCCGATGCCCCGAAAAGGCTTCTGGGATGAGGTTGTCAGCATGCATCATTGCCAACGTCGGCCATCTGGGTGCACGAGTAGGTACCCCTAGACGGTTCCCTTTTTACCAGGAGGAGCAAAGCTACCCTCTCGATGCCCTGGAAAGGCTTCCGTGATGAGGCTGTCAGCATGCATCATTACCAATGCTAGCCGTCTAGGTGCACGAGCACGTACACCCTGATGGTTCCCTTTAACCGGGAGATGCAAAGCTACCCTCCCGATGCCCTAGAAAGACTTCCAGGATGAGGCCGTTGACATGCAACGTTGCCGATGTCGGCCGTCTGGATGCACAAGCATGTACACCCCAACGATTCCCTTTTATTGGGAGGGGCAAAGCTGCCCTCCCGATGCCCTGGAAAGATTTCCGGGATGAGGCCGTCGGCATGCATCATTGCCGATGCTGGCCGTCTGGATGCATGAGCATGTACACCCCGACGGTTCCCTTTTACTGAGAGGAGCAAAGCTACCCTCCCGTACCCCGAAAAGGCTTTAGGGATGAGGTCGTCGGCATGCATCATTGTCGATGCTGGCCATCTAGGTGCACGAGCATGTACACCCTGACGGTTCCCCTCTTTACTGGGAGGAGCAAAGCTACCTTCCCGATCCCCCAGAAAGGCTTCTGGGACGAGGCCGTTGGCATGCATCATTGCCGACACCGCCCATCTGGGTGTACGAGCAGGTACACCCCAATGGTTCCCAATGGTCGGGGTAAGCTTAGCTGCTCCCCTGATCCCCTGGAAAGTCTTCCAGGATGAGGCCAGGTTTGGCCAGGTTGACTATTGTGGTTTTCTGTTTTAGAGCTGAAGAGAGGTCAGGATTTCCCAGGCTATCTTGGTGTGCCTAACACCTTCCCGAATAGTACCCTCAGTCTCGTATCCAGTTCTCTCTTGTTTCGTATAGCGTTTCACGATTTCACGTCATTCTTGCGGTTTTATCATTTCGATGGTGGAAGGACACTTCCTTATCTGGTTTTCCTTGTTTTCTACCCAAAAATAAGGTGGCGAATTTGTTCAATGAGCCATCCACCCCACGTGGTGATGTGCTCCCAAAATCAACTTTCAAAACTCATGGGCTTCCAGGTGATAGCTAGATGAAAGAGAGGGTACAGATTTTTGGCGACTCCACTGGGGACTTCACTGCATTTTATCGATTAAGTGACTCAAACTCTCACTCATACGGTTCTTTTACAATCAGTCTTTTGTTTCTCGCTATGATTTTTAGCGTACCTATCACATTTGCTAAGCAAAGCCACTTTCAAATGCATTGAACCGAATCACCCTTCTTTGGTTCCCCTATAGATCCTCCGTGCAGATTCTCCTCGCAGCTCGCAAGTTCCAGACCCCACTGGCTCCCCCTCTTCCCTTTCTCATCGCTCACTCTTTCATTTGATTCCACTGTGCTTCTTTGGTTACCGCACATAACAAAACTAAATGATGATGTGCCTTGAAACACACGTTTTACACACAAATCATGCACAACAAAACTTGATTGATTTGCTGGAACAGAATCAACAATAAATAGAAATGACTAAGAAATAGTCACTTCTCTTTTCTCAAAACTATCAATTACCTTTTGAAAACATCTCAATTCAAAAGATGAGAGAAATGTTTTACCTATCCACAAACCTTCATTATCACTTTCACTACTGGTAGACTTAGAAGTACTACTAGAAATATTTGAACTAACTACTTCAACTTGTGTCTGTGCAGTGGTAGCTTTAAACCAATCTTCAAACTCTTCAACCCTACTTTTGGATGTAAATCGTTCTGAAGGTGATGGTTGTAGATGGATGGGTTTAGTCTTCTTAACTGGTGTAACCTTTTTATGTCTCCTTGCAGTAGCTCTTGAAGAGTATCCTATTTCAAACCTAGTGAGTGGTGTCATTGATTCAGTAAATGATTTTAACACATACCGCTCAGCACACTTGATGTTGTGTATCTTTTCTCCTTGAGCCCATAATTTTAGATACTAATTCTCTTTTTCTGCATTCTTTATTTCCTATGCAACTACTTCTAAACCCTCAAGTGAGAAGCCATACCTCAACTTCAATAAGTCTATCTCTTGCTGAACCTTGTCGATTTTCACCTACCATGTTTGTAAGAGTAGCGGTAGAACTTGAATGATCTTCTTCCCTCCATTACTATTAATGGATGGCTTCGGGATTTCTTGTGGGCACAGGCAACTCAGGTAATTCAGTATTATGGTTCTTCTTTATCTGCATATGGTCTTTTGTTCTTAGGTGTGCCATTGCTAAGTTACTGTGAAGCAAGCTTCTCCTCCTTCTACGTACTAGCAAGTTGCTCATGAAGTCTAAGGCTGAGGGCGTTTAGAATTTAAGCCTTATATGCTAAGAGATTTGGGGGTTAAGGTTGTCGAATTTTTAAAATTGGATTTGACTTAAAGATTTTTGCTATTCAATAGTACCTTAACTTAAGTTGTCATGTGTATCTCATGTGGGAACATTAAAACACTGGAGAACTAAAGGAGTCTTCATTAAAACTCCAGAGAGTTATGACAAAGGATCGAAACTCCTTAGTCTTAAATAAGAACAACTTAAACTCGAAAGGTCTCTAACGATGAACTAGAATTGTGGATCTTCTAGGGTAAATAATACATTTTAAATGCATAGATCCTATTCAAGTTCTAGTTTTGATTTTAATTTGAACTCATTAAAAATTTAAACAATTAAGTATTTTCTCCCCCTTAAGAATAGCTTGCTCCCCTAGAATAGAGCTATCCCCCAAAATTTTTTTTTTCATTGTAAAAAGAAAACTTTCAAAACAGAAAATTAAGAAACATAATTAAAATAGTTATATACTATTGCAAGTTAAATATTAGTTTTGATATATATATTTTTAATCTAATGGCTACACTAATCATCAAAACATCAAAATAAAACATTCTCAATCTAAAATAGTGCAAAAATAATATTCCTTGATCATTTGATTTAGAATGATGAATGACTTAAACATACTTCATTCAAATAGTTAACACAGTAAAGTAATTTCAATATCAACATTTTTAAGAACATTAATATTTATATTGCTAGCATTTTTAAGCACATTTAATCACAAATTAAAATAGTCTCAATTTAGACTTTCTATTATACCCATATGATGAGCTTTGGTCAACAATTCCAGATCAGTTGATCTTAGGTTGCTGGGTTTTGAGAAACTCAGTATGTTGAGTTAACTACCTTATCAGACTTAATCACCCGAGTATAAAAGGTCTAAAAGACTTTTCATTAAATTCAAAAAATTTATAACAACACTTAAAAAGATTATTCATAAAATAATTTTTAGCTATTATACTGATTAACTTCATTACAATTATTGAAATTTAACACACTCTATGAAGACATAAAAATACATTTGTACAATCTTCATCATTTAATCAATTGTAGAATTAAAGTACTGAATCAAACTAATAAATTCTATCTTTTAGTAAAGATTCTCTGTACAGTCAAAAGAGTTCTATGTTTTTTTATGTGATAAATATATAAGAACGTATATAAAAACATAAAATTTGAGAAAAACATGAATATCAAATACTTTATATTTTTATTTTTCCATTTGTTATTATTATTATTTTTGAACAGATCAAACTTGAATAATGGATAGGACACTGACATTAGGGTAGGACATGTTTCAAACATTAGATAACTTGCATATACCAAGGTTTAACCTTAATCTAGAAAAACTACTTTCATCTAAGGGTTTTGTGAATAAGTCAACCTATTGTTCAGATGTTGGAACATGCTTTAACTTTATATTTCCTTTAATTACATTAACCCTTAGAAAGTGATGTCTAACTTCTATATGTTTTGCTCTTGAATGTAAAACAGGATTCTTTAACAAATTAATGGCTAAGCTACTATCATAGAAAATCTATGTGGGTTCAAAAGTGTGATTAAAATCTTTTAAGGTTTGTCTAATCCACAAGATTTGAGCATAGCAAAGTGCAGTAGCTACATATTCAACTTTAGTTGTAGATAAGGCTACACAATTTTTCTTTTTGCTAAACCGTGAAACTAAAGAATTTCCTAGAAACTAACAAGTGCCACTAGTACTTTTTCTTTCTGATTTACAGCCTACGTAATCAACATCACTGAATCCCACTAGCTCCAATGAACTATATTTAGATTAACACAATCCAAAATCTTTGGTTCCTTGTAAATATTTAAAGATTCTTTTAACAGCTAATAGGTGTGACTCCTTAGGATTAGATTGACGTCTAGCACAAGTACACACACTGAACATAATATCAAGTCAACTAGCTGTCAAATAAAGTAATGAATCAATCATACTTCTATATTGTTTTATATCTATAGATTTTCCATAATTATCCATATCTAATTTTGTGATAGTACTCATAGGAATATTTTTAGTTTTAGTTTTGTCAAATCCAAACATCTTTAATAAATCTTGAGTATATTTTTCTTGACAAATAAAGATTCTTTTATCTAATTGCCTAACTTGCAATCCTAGAAAGAATGATAGTTCACCCATCATACACATTTCAAATTGACTTGTCATGTCATTTGAAAATGATTCAACTAATTTTTTGTTTGTTGATCCAAATATGATGTCATCAACATAGATTTGAACAACCAAAATATCTTTTTCAGTCCTCTTGATAATGAGTGTATGATCTGCCTTTCCCATGGAGTATCATTTTTCCAAAAGAAATTTAGACAATCTCTCATACTAAGACCTAGGTGCTTGTTTAAGGCCATAAATAACTTTCTTAAGCCTATAAACATACTCAGGATGTTGTGAATCTTCAAATCCAAGAGGTTGTTTTACATAAACTTCCTCATTTATATATCCATTTAGAAAAGCAATGTTAAGATCCATTTGATGTAACTTGAAGTTCATGTAACATGCAAAAGCTAATAACATTCAAATAGACTCTAGTCTAGCAACAGGAGCAAATGTTTCATCATAATCAATTCCTTCCTCTTGCTTATAACCTTGTGCAACCAATCTAGCTTTGTGTTTGACTATATGACCAGTTTCATCAATTTTGTTTCTAAACACCCACTTTGTTCCTGTTATCGTATGATTCTCAAGGGGTGGTGGTGGTACTAGATCTCATACTTCATTTCTGATGAATTGATTTAATTCATCTTGCATAGCCAAGTCCCAAAATTCATCAGTGAATGCATCATCTATTTTCTTAGGTTCTAGTATAGAAAGAAAAGCATAAGCACCACATATATTCACTACTGAAGATCTAGTCCTAACACCTTGATTAAGATCACCTATTATCTAATTTGTAGGATGAGATGAAGAATAATTCCAAGGCCTATGATCATTTTGAACATTTTCCTCTAAATTGGCATTTTCTTCTATTTGATCATCATTGTTCAAATTAATATCTCTTATCCTATCACATATTTCCTCTACGTCTCTATCAACAGTATTTAATTCTTCTGGGAGAATTTCTAAATCTTCATTGTTACCAACAACATGTAGGGATTCCTCAATTATTTTTGTTAATTTATTGTAAACTCTATAAGTTTTACTTCTATTTGAATAACCAACAAAAATACCTTCATCTGATTTGGCTTTAAATTTGTCTCTACTTTCCTCAATGTTCAATATGTAACACTTACAGCCAAATGGTTTCATGTAGTCTATTTTGGGAACCCTATCACACCATATCTCAAAAGGTGTTTTATCAATAATAGGTTGTAGATGTACTCTATTTATGACAACATGCTGTATGAACTGATTCTGCCCAAAAGGAAAGTGGTGTCTTATTCTCATTAAGCATAGTTCTAGCCATTTCTTGAAGTGATCTATTTTTACATTCCACTACATTTTGTGAAGGAGCTCTAAGAAATGAACACCTATGATCTATCCCCAACTCTTCACAAAAGGTGTCCATTTGATTATTATCAAACTTAGTAACATGATCACTCCTAAGATTTTGAATTTTAACACTTTGCTCATTTTGTACTTTGTTACAAAATACTTTAAATGTTTCAAAAACTTTAGTCTTATGAGCTAGAAAGTATACCCAATTAAATCTAGAGTAGTCATCAACTAATACATAGGCATAATGTTTTCCTCCTAAACTAGTTGTACTAGTTGGTCCAAATAAGTCCATATGTACTAATTCTAAAACTCTTTTGCTTGCTACTTCATTTAACAATTTAAAGGATGTTTTGTGTTGTTTTCCTAATTGACATGCTTTGCAAATAAACTCATTTGAGTGTTTAATGCTAGGTAAACCCCTAACTAGATCTTTTCTAGATAGTTTTTCTAATAGCTTTGTATTTGAATGTCCTAGCCTTCTATGCCATAACTAAATTTCATCTAACTTTGTAATCAAACAAGCATTGACATTTATAATGTCATAAGGTAGATTAAGAATACAAACTAAACCTCTCTTATTTGCAATGAATAATGCTTCATTTGTATCCTTATCTATGATTTGACACAAGTTATTTTCAAATATGACTCTAAAGACTTGCATCAAAATAGGAACATTCAATAAATTGAAGCCTAAATTTTCAACAAGTAAGACATTATTTATAAAACAATTTTCAAATACCTTCACCTTGCCAAACCCAAGGATTTTATTTTTGCTTTTATTCCCAAAGGTAACTTTTCCACTTCTTGTCTTGGTAATGTTGGTAGGTAATGCCCTGTTTCCTGTCATGTGGTTAGATGCCTCACTGTCCATTATCCATTTTGATCTGTTCACCTACAAAATAGTTTAAAAAGAAATTTTATTTCTTGGAACCCATTTTCGAGTGGCTCCAAGAATATTTGAGGGAGTGTTAGTCTTAAAAATTTTCATTTTATTTTTTCTCTTGGAGTTCTTATCGTTAAGCTTAGTATTTTTATCTTGTTTCAACTCATATGTTTTCTGATCATTATTTATTTTCAATTCATCACAATCAGAAAATTTATTTACATTTTCTGCATGGTTGAAATTTTTGTTGCTAGATCCATTGGTGTTCTTAGGTGCATCTTTATTTCTCTTGCCCTTACACCATTGATCAATTTTAAGATTTGCAGTAAGTAGATTTCCTTTGAGATTTAGATTTCCAACTTTTAACATCTAGATTTCATCTTCAGATGTCTTTTTCAACTCATTTAAGGAATTTATATGAACATTTAAATCCTCTACTTGTAACTGCAAATCCTTTATTTTAGAAACGTATATTGAAATATTTGTACTAACATCTTCTGAATTTAACTTTACGTTTTTAGTGGATGTGTTATTCACCTGCACATATTTGTTACCCTTTTTAACTACACAAGGAATAACATTTTTATCTTGTTGTATAGTACTTGTGTCAAAAGTCTTATCCTTTCCTATACTAACATGCCATCCATAATTTTTAGAAGATGCAGTGTTACTACCAATTCCATGTTTTCCAACATTAGAAATGTTTCTTTGAAGTTCATCAATAATTGATTGACTATAATTCCATTTTCTTATGATGGCATTCTCCTCACATACCTTAAGCTTTAATGTACTAATTTCAGAATTTAAATCTTTGACAGTCAGATTCAATTTTTCAATTTCAGAGTTTAATTTCCTTTTATCAACACTAATGTTTTTGAGATCATCATGCAAGTCTTTTTCAATTGTTTTATACTTTGAAATTTCTTCAACTTGCTTATGATTCTTGTCTTTGAATTTATCCACTCTAGTACTTAAGAAATCAACTCTAGATTCAAATTCCTCTAGCAATTTCATAGTGTTTTTATCTTCTATTTTTAGCTGTTTATACTTCTTAGATAGCTTATTATATTCAAATAACAATTTATCAAAATTTTCATAACTAGCTTCAAAGTCAGAAGATACCTCACTGTGATCAGCCATGAAGCACACATTTGCTAGATTCTTTGTTTCTGAATCTATATTTGAAGAAGATTCACCTTCTAATGATGAATCCTTCTCATCACTCTGTGAAGAACATGTGTCGTCCCATGTCACTTTCAAGGCTTTCCTTTGTTTGAACCTCTTCCGCTTATCTCCTCTAAAATTATTTCTTTTATCCTTGTTAAGAGGATAGTCTATCTGAAAGTGGCCTAGTTTGTTGCATTTGTAGCATATGATCTTCTCATTTTGAGAGGATCTCTTCTCCACTTCTCTAGATTGCTTTGCTGACCTAAAATTCCTGTGTTTCTTCAACAAGTTTTTAAACTTTCTAGTCAACAAAAGTAGATCTTGGTAAGAATCACTTAAGGCTTCTAAGTCTATACTAGCCTCAAAAGCTAGATCCTTTCTGGCATTTTTACCTTTTGGATCTAAATGCTGAACTTCATAAGCAGTTAGATTTCCAATAAGATCATCTAAAGTGTTGACCCCCATGCTTAAGGATCTATTGGGCAGTCAACTGGCCGTCCACTAGCATGCCGGTATATCACCTTGATAGCCGATCTCTAACTCTCCCACCAACATGCAGGTACACTCGTCAACATGTCCAGTCCGATTTTCAAGGAAAAGGACATGGTTGTCAGAGCCTCAACTGGCGCACAATCCCGGCTATCTGCTGTAGCCTATTCCCCTGAATCACTAGCTATATTCCTAACGCACCTCGATCCCCACTACCTGGCACTTAGCTAACGCACCGCGGCTGCTGGCTAGCCACCTGGGAAGATAATTTGAATCAATTAGAAAGATACGACGAGATTTAATTACTTAAATCTCGTAATTAATCAATCACACGGATCGCACGATCAAATCAAGACGTACATGGAGTTTCCATCTTGGGATCACCCGAAGAAGGAAGGTGATTCCCTATATAAAGGGACCCTCTGTTCCATTTCAAGAGAGGGATTTTTTAGAAGGGCTTTTTGACAGCTTTTTCGAGATTTTGAAGGAGGAGAGCCACTCGGAGCCCCGATGCCCTCTCACCACATTGAAGCAAGGACTTCCGACCACCGCCAATGACTCCCTGCAAGTAAGTTCCCTCTTTCTCTACTGTCATACATATGGTTTAGCCTCATTTTCTCAAGCCCCAACCATACTGGACCCTCCCCACACAAGGGAAAGGTCGGAGGACATGCCCGGGTGTCATTCCTTCGGATACACTTCTGAAGGTACCAACAACTTCCCTCCCAATTGGGTGAATCCACCTGGTATGATCAAGATCAGTTTGGTCATGACTCCTTCATCGGGTCTTTTTACATGGAAACTCGCATTTTCTTACTTGTTCTACGAATGAATTGTCAAGTTTTCCCCTATCCTTTTCCTTTGAAATGACTGGTCACCATCAGATGCATCATCTCTGCTTAGAGATGGCCGTCGCCCCAAAGGTGTTCGCCTCTCCCGTCTCTTGAGACTAGGTGTAGAAATCTCTACACCCAGAGGTTGATGCGACAAATAGGGTGAACATCCGATGCCAGACCCAGATGTCCGGTAAGCCAACGAGTAGACCGACCAAACATTTGCCTTTTCAGCCAGAAGTTCATTGTGGGGGCTATGACGTCTATATTCACATTTTCATCTGTTTCTCGCTTACGTTGCCAGAAGAGGCAAAGTTGCCCTCCTGAAGCCCCGAAAAGGCTTCTGAGATGAGGCCGTCGGAATGCATCATTGCCAATGTTGACCGTCTAGGTGCACGAGCATGTACACCCCGACGGTTCCCATTTACTGGGAGGAGCAAAGCTGCTCTCTCGATGCCCCCAAAAGGTTTCCGAGATGAGGCCATCGGCATGCATCATTGCCAACGTCGGCCATCTGGGTGCACGAGCATGTACACCTTGACGGTTCCCTTTTACTGGGAGGAGCAAAGCTACCCTCCCGATGCCCTAAAAAGGCTTCCGGGATGAGGCCGTTGGGCATCATTGCTGATGCCGGCCATCTGGGTGCACGAGCATGTACACGCCGATGGTTCTCTTTTACCGGGAGGAGCAAAGCTGCCCTCCCGATGCCCCAGAAAGGCTTCCGAGATGAGGCTGTCGGCATGCATCATTGCCGATGCCGGCCATCTAGGTGCCCAAGCATGTACACCCCGATGGTTCCCTTTTACCGGGAGGAGCAAAGCTACCCACACAATGCCCAGGAAAGGCTTTCGGGATGAGGCTGTTGGCATGCATCATTACCAACACCAGCCATCTGGGTGCACGAGCATGTACACCCCGATAGTGCCCTTTTACCGAGAGGAGTAAAGCTGCCCTCCCAATGCCCCGGAAAGGCTTCCGGGATGAGGCTGTTAGCATGCATCATTGCCGATGCTGGCCGTCTAGGTGTACAAGCTTGTACACCCCAACGATTCCCTTTTACCAGGAGGAGCAAAGCTGCCGTCCCGATTTCTCAGAAAGGCTTCCGGGATGAGGCCGCCGGCATGCATCCCTGCCGACGCCAGCCATCCGGGTGTATGAGTATGTACACCTCGATGATTCCCAATTGCCAGGGGAAGCAAAGTTGCTACCCTGATCCCCTAGAAAGTCTTCCAGGATGAGGCCATGTTTGGCTGGGCTGATTGTCGTGATTTTCCATTTTATAGACAAAGAGAGGCTGGGATTGCCCGGGCTGTCTGGGTGTGCCTAACACCTTCCCCAACAGTACCCTGTGTCCTGTATCCAGTTCTCTCATGTTTCGCATAGCGTTACACGATTTTACGTCATTCTTACGGTTTTATCATTTCAATGGTGGAAGGACATTTCCCTATCTGGTTTTCCTTGTTTTCTTCCCAAAAATAAGGTGGAGACTCTGTTTAATGAGCCATCCGCCTTGCATGGCGACACACTCACACAAACACCTTTCAATTCTCTGTACCTCAGCCCATCCGTCGGCTGTGTCGGTAGAACCCCATGGGCTTCTAGGTGATTGCGGGATGAAAGAGAGGGTACAGATTATTGGCAACTCCACTTGGGAGACTTGCTACATTTTTATCGATTAAGTGACTCAAACTCTCGCTCATACAGCTCTTTTATAGTCAGTCTTTTGTCTCTCGCTAGAATTTTTAGCATACTTATCGCATTTGCTAAGCGAAGCCACTTTCAAATGCATTGAACTGAATCACCTTTATTTCGTTGTCTTGTAGATCCTGCATGCAGATTCTCCTTGCAGACCTCTACAGCTCGCAAGTTCTGAACCCCACTGGCTCCCCTTGTCCAGACCTGCTCTCATGCAAGAGCAATGGCCACCGATTTCACTACAACGTCTGGATCTTCCCCTTCTGTCACTCCGGCCACCTCTGTGCCGTTGTCCGTGGTTCTCGGCCCACCACCGCCTGTCGTCACCAGGACGAACTTCACCAGGCCGATCGTTGTGCCTGTTGGAGCCGTGGATCAGCCCAAGGTGCCAGACCTATCTATGGCCATGGCATTCAACAATGTCACATCGCATCCTGCGCCACCTGCTTCTCCAGCTGCTAGAACTGAAGGTGACAGGCCAGTTCCCATGCGAAACACCGGCCCATCGTACCAGCCATCCTCAAACACGGAGGGCATAGAAGGGACATTTTGAGCAGACTCTCTTGGCTCACCAATTAGCTCGTTACCAATAGCAAGGGATTAGTTCGATAATCCCACCCAGGCCAACTGTCCGTATCCCAGAGATGCCACAAATCAAAGAATATGACGTCGTCACCACCCCCGTGGCAAGTCAGTTCTTCTAGCCGCCACTACAACCGGCGGTCGCTGCTACTGCTGCCCCGATATCGGACATACAAGGGCAACTACTCCAGAGGATAGCTGAACTGGAAGCGTCCTTTCGGAACATGAGGTCCGGCGAACCAAAACCCTATTGTTCATTCTAGAACCTCTATTTCTATGTGGAGGTGATGGTCCCTCCTAACTTCAAGATGCCCGAACTAGTCAAATACAATGGGCACGGCAACCCCCACGCACATCTCGAGGAGAAGCTCCTCGTTCGGCTATTCTAGAAATCTCTCCAAGGACCTGCATTGTCATGGTACATGTTCTTAGACTTGACAAAGATCTACACCTGGGAGCAACTAGCATACAAGTTCCAGGAATAGTACGCGTACAACTTGGACCTGGCACCCAAGTTGGAGGACCTCTGCAGCCTCCACCAAGGAGAAAATGAACCGATCAGTGGCAACATTAGCAGATGGAGGGCCCTGGCATCTCAAATCCGGGACAAACTAGCTAAGGAAGACTCCTTGGACTTGATTGTACAAGGCGCTCAGCCATCACTGGTAGCATTCCTATGCATTCAGTCATACACCACATTATCCCAGCTGATCAAGGCCGATAGTTCTTGGAGGGGTTCCTAAAGTCAGGAAGGTTTTTGGCCCTTCCTTTTGGGGCCAACACTGGAGGAAATATCTGCCCTAGGCTGCCGGTCACAAGCGACAGCATGGGCAACAATTGCGGCTTCCGAAGGAACAACAATGCTCGGCTGTCTCCCGTGACGGTTGTGGTAGCCGCACCCCCGCCAAATCAGCCACAACAGGTGCACGCCCCAGCCCAGGAGTATCGTCCACTAGCCATCACCTTGGTTCAACAACCGGTCTACACCACCCGAGCAGCCCCAAATCAGCAGTTGTGCAAGCCAAGGGCTCCACCACCACCAGCAGCACCCGAGCCGCCAGTGTCACGGTAATGGTAGGCAGTGGCCCCAAGATCCTCTCAGAAAAATTGGGGTCAAATGGGCACTAACCAGCAGCGCCCCGTTCAGTAGCAACTGCGGTAGCCACGCTAGCCACCCCCATAGCCGCAGTAGCCATGCTAATAGAGTACACGCCGCTCTTGGAACCATTGAGCCAGGTGTTCCACAGGGTGCAAATGCTGCTCATGCTACCTCCTTTCAGACCACCCCCAGTTGTTCTTCCCTCCTGGTACAACTCGCAGCAATACTACGAGTATCACAAATCTATCGACCACGCAACCGACCACTACCGGACGCTGAGACAGGCTATCCAACGTCTCATCAACTTGGGAACCATCGAGCTTCAAAAGCCACCCATATCTCTCGAGCTGAGCCAGCAGACTTTCCCAAATCATACGGGAAACTCCTAGGTGAACACTATCTTCCCAGGTGCCAGGAGATAGCATTCACTTGAAGCATTCCAACGTATGTAGCTGGTGTCTGCGTATCCAACTAGACACGAGCAAGGGACAAGGAGATCCCTCCCTTCAACACGGCCGCTGGGAGCCAGAACCATCTAGCTGAACTCGATCGACCTCATCCGTTAGATCCACACCTCGCCGATGCTAGAGGAGCTTCGGCCATGTTACCAGCAACTGCAATCCTCCATCCTCACTATCCACAACCACCAAATGGAGGAAGTAGTCTCCACGACCTACACCGCAACAAGGGCCACCCCTGTCTTCTGGAAAACCCTTTGTTCGGGTAGCACCTGTGGTTACCTTGTTAGGAGCGTCAGGCGCTGGGACAACCGTCCCAACCCCACCTAAGGTAATCCTCTACTCTCCTGCCGCCCCAGTCAGAGCGGCCATCCCTGTGGCACCGCCAGTCCCCAAGGTCTCTACGGCAACTCTCACTCCCTCAACCAGCACTCCGGCTAGCGCAGTCACTTCAACAACTACGACCCAGGCACCACTCCAACCACATCTGATGAGGTAGTAGTTCATCCCTTTGACTGCGCTAGCTGCATCCTCCCTCGAGCAGTGTAAGGGCAAGGAGGCAGTCGTCTCTCTAGCTCTCCGCTCATTCCAACAACAACCGTTCGCATGCATGGCTATAACCAGGTCCAGCCAAGTATATCAACCAAAGCTGCACCATGGGGGCATCTCCATCCCGGGAGTGCCCACTCACTACCGCCCTCGGACTTATCAATCCAACTGCAGGGGATACGAGCAGACATCTCACTATGGGATCTACTCCGGTCCTCGATCGAGCATCGGGAAACCTTCCTCAAGGCACTGCAGGTGGCAAAGGTGAACCAAGGCCTCGATCCCAGGGCCATAGAAGGAATGGTGGCCACAATGATAGTCCCGTCCTTCGTCTACTTCTCAAACTTGGACCTCTCACCAGCCGGGACCGATCACAACCTGTCCTTGTACATCTGGGTACAGTACAAGGACCTCTACATCCCCATGGTCATGATCGATGATAGATCAGGGCTAAACTTGTGCCCACTACAGGTCTTGCACAAGTTGGGGATTAAAGAACAAGACTTACTCCCCACGGACCGGGTAATGAGAGGGTTCGACAGCACTCTCCATGAAGCCAAAGGTGAGGTTGTCCTTCCCCTCGTCATCGGACCAATAGCCTTTGATGTTCTGGTACACATGGCGGACATTCCGCCAAGCTACAATCTCATCCTGGGCTGCCCATTCCTCCACCAAAATTCCATCATACCTTCCACCCTTCACAGGATGCTCAAATTCTTGTGGAAGGGGGAGGTCATTGTTATACTGGTGAAGAATTATTACCACCCAGGACAGTCTGTGGCTGCCGTAGCATCTTCCGAGTCGCAACACTTGACACCGAAGCTGGTTGCCACCTCACCACCCGATCTCCAGAACCCAACCACCTTCGACTATCTGTCCAAGTGCATGGAGCCTTGGGAGGACAACCCGCAGCCAGACCAGCAGCCAGAAGATGGTTTGCTATGGTTGTTCAGAGAATCTCTGGCATGGGTCTGACCCTTCACCAGCCTCCCCCGCCATCACCCATCTTACAGGGAGGAACTTTGGAAATGGATGTTGCGTCCGACTGGTTTGTGTAAGGAAAGGGGACAGCAAGGTGCGCTCCTTCCCCCTCTCCTTCCACTTAGCACTGCAACACCCACCTAATGACAAAGGTGGGGACACCCCAGGCTTGTAGGTCATCAACGTCAAGAGGCAAGCCTGATGGCTTCCGAGCGACTCACGTTGGAACCCACTCCTTCAACAACGGGGCGTGGCATCCCACGCACAAGTGCGCCGGTAGCTGCATCCTCAGCAGCCACCAACTTGGCAACCCGACCAAGTCGCCTGAGGCTTGGCAATCACACCAAGTATCTCGCTCGACACACGGAACAATAGTAGAGAACCTTTCGGTCACCGGTACGATCAACCGAAAATCGTCAACTATCGGTAGGGGTGCTGCATCATGGAGTCAGGATAGCTAGCCTTCTTAGTCAAGATAACACCTTCCACAAGCAAAATATTGGCCAAAGTCATAGGGTAGAACTAGGGGCATTCTGCCCCTCCCCCGCCATGGTCACTCGAACAGGCGAACATGACCAGCCCGCTGCATCCTCGTCTGAGACTCCACTTGGGTTCCCCCTCCTATCGACATGGCCGTCGATCCCTGCAACAGGGGCAGAACTAGGGGCATTTTGCCCCTCCCCCTCCTCAAGCGCTAGGCGGCCAAAGCAGCAGACGAAGCCCGACAGCATGACACCTCAAGCAGGCAGGTAGGACAAGTCCGTCGCCATCTCCTCTGGAGCCTTCCTAGGGTTCACCACCATCGCTAACTGGCAACCGGCGCACCTACCCAGCACCCAGCCAGGAGACCACGGATGTAGCTCCCGCTACGTTCATCATCCAGCACCCATTCAGCTTGAGGGTCAGCAATCTGTAGAAGACCTTAATGACCCCCACCAGCAAGATCACGAACTTGAAGAGGTCGGTCCATGGGTCCAACTACCTGAGTCCACCGATTTAACTTGTACTGACGAAGTTGAACTTGTAAACCTTGGGGATGAACAACATCAAAAAGAAATGAAAATTAGCAAAGAGGTACCTGAGCCCTACTGACAACAACTCCTCGCACTCCTGTGAGAATTCACGGAAGTGTTTGCGTGGGATTATGAAGACATGCCCGGTTTGGATGAACGGGTAGTAGTCCACCAACAAACACTCAAACCGGGAGATTTAAGGATCTATCAGGTGGTCAACCGATTGTCCACTAGCATGCCGATATATCACCCCGACAATCGGTTCCCCTGAATTCCCCCCAGCAAAGTCCTACTTTACTAGCATTGAGGTCCATGCTCAAGACTTATCGAGTGGCCACGTAAATCAGCCGGCCAACCACTGGCCAACCACCGACATGCTGGTAAAATACCCTAGCAGCCGATCTCTAACTCTCCCACCAACATGCAAGTACGCTTGTCAACATGTCCAATCCCATTTCCAGGGAAAAGGACACGGTTGTCGGAGCCTTAGCTAACGCACAATCCTGGCTATTCGCCGCACAGCCTATTCCCCTAAATCATTGGCTATATTCCTAGCGCACCCTGATCCCCACTACGCAGCACCTAGCTAACACACCACAGCTACCAGCTAGCCACCTGGGAAGATAATTCGAATCAATTGGAAAGATACGGTGATATTTAATTACCTAAATCTCACAATTAATCAATCACGCGGATCGTGCAATTGAATCAAGATGTATGTGGAGTTTCCATCTCAGGATCACCCAAAGAAGGAAGGTGATTCCCTATATAAAGGGACCCTCCACTCCATTTCAAGGGAGGGCTTTTTTAGAAGGGCTTTTTTAGAAGGGCTTTTTGATGGCTTTTTTGAGATTCTGAAGGAGGAGAGCCACTCGGAGCCCTGATGCCCTCTCACCGCACTGGAGTGAGGACTTCCAACCACCACCGACGACTCCCAGTAGGTAAGTTCCCTCTTTCTCTGCCATCATACGTATGATTTAGCCTCATTTTCTTGAGCCCCGACAATATTGGACCCTCCCTATGCAAGGGAAAGGTCGGAGCACATGCCCGGGTGTCATTCCTTCGGATACACTTCTGAAGGTACAAGCAGCCTCCCTCACGGTCGGGTGAATCCACCTAGTACGGTCGAGATTAGTTTGGTCTCGACTCCTTCATCGGGTCTTTTTACATGGAAACTCGCATTTTCTTACATGTTCTATGAATGCATTGTCAAGTTTTCCCCTGTCCTTTTTGTTTGAAACAACTGGTCACCATCAGACGCATCATCTTCACTTAGAGATGGCTGTCTCCCCGAAGGTGTCCACCTCTCCCATCTCTCGAGACTAGGTGTAGAAATTTCTACACCCGGAGGTTGACATGGCAAACCAGGTGAACATTTGGTCCTAGACCCAGATGTCCGGTAGGCTGACGAGTAGACCCACCAAACCTCTGGCTTTTCCGCCAGAAGTTCATTACTGGGGCTATGACGTCTATATTCGCGTTTTCATCTGTTTCTCTCTTACGTTGCTGGAAGAGGCAAAGCTGCCCTCCCGATGCCCCGAAAATGCTTTCGAGATGAGGCCATCAGCAAGCATCATTGCCGACGCCGGCTGTCTAGGTGCACGAGCATGTACACCCCGACGGTTCCCTTTTATCGGGAGGAGCAAAGCTGCCCTCCCAATGCCCTTGAAAGGCTTCCGAGATGAGGCTGTCGGCATGCATTATTGTCGACACCGGCTGTCTAGGTGCACGAGCATGTACACCCCGACGGTTCCCTTTTACCGGGAGGAGCAAAGCTGCCCTCCCAATGCCTCGAAAAGGCTTCCGGGATGAGGCCACCGGCATGCATCATTGCCAGCGCCGACCGTCTGGGTGCACTAGCATGTACACCCCGATGGTTCCCTTTTACTGGGAAGAGCAAAGCTGCCCTCCTGATGCCCCGAAAAGGCTTCCGGGATGAGGCTGTCAGCATGCATCATTGCCAACGCCGGCCGCCTAGGTGCATGAGCATGTACACCCCGACGGTTCCCTTTTACCACAAGGAGAAAAGCTACCCTCCCGATGCCGTAGAAAGGCTTCCGGGATGAGGCCGTCGACATGCATCATTGCCGATGCCGGCCGTCTGGGTGCACGAGCATGTACACCCTGACGGTTCCCTTTTACTGGGAGGAGCAAAGCTGCCCTCCCGATGCCCTAGAAAGGCTTCCAGGATGAGGCCGTCAGCATGCATCATTGACAACGCTGGCCGTCTGGGTGTACGAGCATGTACACCCCAACGGTTCCCTTTTACCGAGAGGAGCAAAGCTGCCCTCTCGATGCCCCAAAAAGGCTTCCAGGACAAGGCCACCGACATGCATCCCTGCTGATGCCGGCCATCCGAGTGTATGAGTATGTACACCCCGACGGTTCCCAATTTATAGGAGAAGCAAAGCTGCTCCCCTGATCCCCTGGAAAGTCTTCCAGGATGAGGCCACGTTTGGCCAGGCTGACTATCGTGATTTTCCATTTTGGAGCCGAAGAGATGCTGGGATTGCCTGGGCTGTCTAGGGGTGGCTAACACCTTCCCCAATAGTACCCTGAGCCCCAAATCTAGTTCTCTCATGTTTCGCATAGCGTTACACGATTTTACGTTATTCTTGCAGTTTTATCATTTCGATGGTGGAAGGACATTTCCCTATCTAGTTTTCCTTGTTTTCTACCCAAAACTAAGGTGGCAACTCCATTTAATGAGCCGTCCGCCCCGCATGGCGACACGCTCACACAAACACCTTTCAGTTCTCTATACCTTGGCCCATGTGCCAGTGGAACCCCATGTGCTTCTGGGTGATAGCTGGATGAAAGAGAGGGTACATAGAGAATAAGCATTCAAGTCCTTTGACTCTTCAATAGATGTAGTCTTTTGAGCCCAATTTTTAATAAGAGGTCGGACTTTTCTGACTAGTTCTCTTTCTTCGATATTCTTGCCTAATGATTTTAAGGAATTTACAATCTCAAGAAATTGAGAGAACATGTTAGAGATGCATTCATTTTCATGCATTTTAAACAGCTCATATTTATGTACCAACATATTGATTTTAGACTCTTTAACTTGGTTAGTACCTTCATTGGCAACTTCTAATGCATGTCATAGCTCATGTGTAGTTTTATAAGCAGAAACTTTTTTAAATTGATCATGAGAAAAAGCACAAAACAAAATATTAAACCCTTTAGTATTAAGTGTCATTCTCTCCTTTTCATCATAAGTTCATGTACCAAAGGAAGAAGTAACTAACACCATAGTATTATTAATTATGTGCCAAAGTTTAAAGTTTACTGATTGAAAGAATACTTGCATCATATATTTCCAGTAGCCATAATCACTACCATCAAACATAGGAGGATGAGTGGTAGGATGTCCTTTAGTCATGACAATGAAATCATTTGGAGAATTATTTGCCATTTTATTTCAGTCAATAAAGTAAAGAAAAGTAGTATGTATTGAATTAAAATAGGTAGTGTAATCCTAAATAGCAATTAAGAATTAAAATTAATCTCTAATACCAGTTGTAGGATCAATTTAATAGTATTTAGGAACACAAGAGGGGGTGTTGAATTGTGTCTTTAAAATAATTAAACTTTAGCAAATAACAAGAACGCAATCACTCATAATTTTCAATTAAATCTCAACTTTATTCAATGAGATTTATTACAACATTTAAGCACAATCCCTTTTTGTGAATTCAACTTACAACTTTAATATTTATACAAGAAGGGTAGGAGGAAATGATTTTGCTTTGCAAACTCAACAATTTTTCCACATAGCTAAAATATGATTTTTCCTCTCTACAAAATCTAACTATTTAGCACAACTCTTACTTGATCAAAAGTGTTGAAACTTCATTGATGACCTTCAACATCAAGCTAAACTTCAATCTAAAGCATTGATCTTTAAACACTTGCTTTGAGTTGAACTTGATCTTTATCTTCAAAACTTGATATCGAACATGAGTTGGACTGTGTCTTCAAAACACACTTTTCTCTCTAAGGCTCTATTGATGCTGTATGAATGCTTGCATATGATGCATTAGGTACATATCTATTTTTGAGGTCTCCAAGTGTATTTATAGAGTGAAATACACTTCCTCCATATCTTCCACTATGTCCATGAAAACCTTGAATGTGTCATTGAATTTTTCAATATCTACTAATACATCTCACATTCAGTATAGAACATGCATTTCATGTCTTGAACATTCTTCATTTCCTTTTTGGAATTTTAACAATCCAATCACTCTCCTTTGAAATCTTCAAAGTCCACAATCGCATCCATGTTTTACTTGTAAATGCATAACTATGTCCCTACGTGACCACTTAAGAATGATTCAAATATTAAATGTTGAAACATTCAACCGTTAAATCCATTTACATAGTCTCAGGTCTTTTAACATAAATATCCGAAGGATATTCAGAGTTATACCCTTAAAACGCCTAAGTACTATTCACAACTTAAAAACTGAATCTCACATGTTTAACTTAAAAATCTTACATGCTTTGCTAAAACACTGATCCTTTATGCTTAAAGTTATGGTTCTTTAGTTAAAACACCGACACTCTTCACACACACCATGTGCACTTCAAGATGTACGCACCTAACTTAAAAACTCACGTGTTCATGTTAAAAGTTCGGTCTTTTAATAAAATCAACTAATCTTTTAATAAAAAATGCCGAATCTTTCATCACGTCTGAACTTAAACTTTCACGTGACATTCTATCATTATGTTAGGAACTATAATCATATCTAACACTTATTTATCAAACTATACCCCTTCGAATATCAAGCCTAAGTGTTTTAAAAATTAAATATACTTAAATTACTAAGTTAAAACACTTAACCTAAATTGAATATTCAAGTGTTAAATAATTTAGCATTAAGTTCAATAATATTTTCAGTTATGTTCAAGTAATAATTAAATAGATAATTATAAAATATAATTATGATTTTTAAATTATCATCAAATATTAATAAAATTATGATTAAGCATTCATCATCAAAATATAATACTCAACACAACCTATGGGTGCAATGGCAATTTCATTTTATGACATAGTTGAATTAGCTTTATTTGGAGGAACTAATGGAGAACTTGCATCTCTTAGCTTAATTCAATGGTGGGATACTGCGCTGAAATTTGGAGAATACAGAACATTGAAAAATGGGAATGGAGTCCGGTTTGCATAGAATTATAGTTGGAAGATCTTGGACAACTTGACCTTCCATTTGAGGGAAGGATTAGAACTTTCTGTTTAATCAATGGAGATACTCTTATTTATAGTGCATGTGATAACCTATACTATTACAAGATCCAACTGTCAGATAGTGGTTTCGAAGTAGAACTTATTTATCAACAAACCATGCCTGCTTCTACAGTGTGGTTGCATGATTTAATTCCCTATGCAAACACTTTGCAATTATGCACCTAGTACTTTCTATTTATCAACGGAGTTAGTTCATTGGTAAACAAGTTAACCAATGAACCTACCCGTGGGTTATTTCAAAAATTCAACTATTGAACATTTGCAATGTTTTATGTTATTTTGAAGCATCTCTATTGTACTGTGCTCAAAACTATATGAGTTCTTGTTACAGTTATATATATCAGTTATGAAATTTCATACACCATTTACAATAGTTATGGTATTATTGTAAACAAATGCACCTATTGCATAGCAACATGGAATAGGAGTTAAAGCTTATATAATGACGGTACACAACCAAATTTTCCTTTATATTTAAATGTTGTATGTCAGTTTGGTTAAGGGATTCATCTCATAGGTTAGTACAAACACCTAAGAAAAGAACAATTATGGCAACTCCACAGCAAGAACAACCAAGAGAACCAACAATAGGTAGCATGTTCTATCCTAACTTAATGGATGAACCATCCTACATAACACTTCTTGAATGTGCCAATGACATATTTGAATTAAATTCCAATTATATTAACTAGCTACTAAAATTTCATGGATTTGAAAAAGAAAATTCTTATTGGTTTTTAAAAGAATTTAATGAAGTTTGTAATATGATGAAAGTACCAAACATGTCTGTTGATGCCATTAAATTAAGATATATGTCTTTTGCTTTAAAAGATATTGTAAAAAGATGGTTATGCAGTTTACAACCAAATTCCATTACTAATTGGGGTCAATTTTGTTCTGAATTTCTAGGAAAATATTACCCTATGCATGTCACTATTAAGAGAAAGAATGAAATCTTGAATTGTAGACAAAAATAGGAGAACCTTTTAGAAAATATTTTGTAAGATTTCGTGATCTTTTAGCTCAAAGTCCACATCATGGAATTGAGAAAGTTACCCAAATTAGAACTATTTATGAAGGAATAGATTATTAAACAAAAACACTCCTAGAATCTTTAAGTCAAGATGGATTTTTGAACTAAGGAATAGATAATGCTTGGAAATTTTTAGAAGACTTGGCTAAAAGAACTGCACAATGGGAAAGTACTACAGAAGTAAGTCAAGAACAAACATCTATACCAGGGGGAGTACATGTTGTTGAACCATGTCGCCTTAGAAGCTAAAATGGCTAGTTTAATGTATAAAATTGATGAACTACAAATTAAACAAAAGATTGAACCTAACATGCCTAAGTGTATAAGTTGCTTTGCCACAGGCCATGTTGAGGAGGAATGTCCTATTCTACATGAATCTGAAGATGTTAATGCCTTATTCTATAACCAATGTAAAAATTCCAATTTTAATCCTACTTATAATGCTAGGTGGAGGAACCATCCTAATTTCTCATGGAGAAACCCAGGACAACAACTAAATCAATTTGTAGGACAACCATTTATCGAACAAAATGCAATGAATAATAGTTCATTAAATCTAAATCAAAGTCAACAAGTTAATGATCAAAACATTGAAAGGCAATTAGCACATTTAATGCAAAGAGTAGAAATAGCCTTAAAATCTAACTCTCAAATTGTTGCTCATGATCAAGCTATTAAAAGAATTGAGACATAATTGAACTAAATATCTAATTCAGTCAATCTAAGAAACAAATGTGCTCTTCCAAGTCAGTCTATCTAGAATCCCCATTTACCTAATGGGCATGTGGCTCATGGAGGGGATGAGCAACACCACACAACTTAAGCAATTAAAACTACAGTTTGGTGGTGTCTATTTATAAACCACCTGGCATTCTTGTGAGCCATTAGAATTCCACAAGAATGTATATATCTATATATACTATTTTCTCATTTCAAGTATACTATTTTTTTAATCACCAAAATATTGCACCCTATCCTTACTGCATTGCAATTACACTTAATTTCTTTAAGCATTACTCATGTATTTACAATGATTTAGCTTGTCGAGTTTAATGTGTTCTCCATTACTTAGCATACATCACATTTTCATGATAGGTATTCGGGGTGTGCTTATTATTTTCATTATGTGTCATATTCTTCCTCTCTTATATTAAACATTTCTATTTACATTTAGGACAATGCAAAGTTTAGGTATGGGGGCGAGGTTTAAGTATGTTAAAAATTTTAAAAATTTAAACTTTTTAGACATTTTTGATAATTTTGTTAATTTTCTTGTCTTTAATATCTTTTATGTTTTCTATTCGAGATCAAACTTGAAGGAATGTAAATTTCAAGTGTTGCTATTAGGATTAATGGGAAGACCCCATCATATTTTGAGAGGAGAATCTCCAGAGTCAATTCAAAGCAACCTATTGCCCTTAAAGAAGATGGATTTCAAATTAAATGTGCAACGGGTTGAGTCTTCCTGTTTCATTTGAATTAATGCCTTGCTAACCTTGTTTTTCTAGAACAATTATTTTCTCACTATCCCATTTGTTTGGAGAGATAAACCTAAGCCAAGTGCTACCACAAAAATGATTATTTTATAACATTTCTTTTATTTTGGTGAGAATTATTCTAAGATATCTCCCAAACTTCTCTAAATTAGAGGATATGAAGAGGAAGGTAGCAAGGGTATAAGCTTTAATATGCTGTTGACCCCATGCTTAAAAGGGGGGTGGAGCCGACTTGCCACCGGAAAGCCGCTTCAAGGAAGCAGCACCCGGACCCCCAAAAACCCATATTTGGTAAAATGTTAGGGGGATGGAGCCAGCTTGCCGCCGGCAAGCCGCTTCAAGGAAGCGGCACCTGAACCCCCAAAAACCCATATTTGGTAAAAAGTTAGGGGGATGGAGCCGGCTTGCCGATGGCAAGCCACTTCAAGGAAGCGGCACCCGGACCCCCAAAAACCCACATTTGGTAAAAAGTTAGGGGGATAGAGCCGGCTTGCCGTCGGCAAGCCGCTTCAAGGAAGCGGCACCCGAATCCCCAAAAAACCACATCTTCGTGCGAATGATTGGGGAAACAGCCGACTTCCGCCTGCCACGTAGAGGCTGCCGGTCGGCTACCCAAGAAGGCAAGCCAAATCAATCAAGAAAATACGACGAGATTTAACCACGTAAATCTCGCAAATCTGCCAATTACGTGAACCGCGTAATCAAGCCAGAATCACGCCGCCTTCCATCTTCGGGCGCCCCCAAAGAAGGAAGGCAACCCCTTATAAAAAGGGCGGCCCCCTACACCACTCAGCAGGATGGAATTTCCGGAGAGAGGAGGCTGGAAGTAGGAGGAGCGAAGGGTTTTCGAAGGACAGGATTTCCTGGGAAGAAGGCTGACACCCTCGGGAGAAAAGACCGTCCACCGATTCCGAAGGAGGAAAGCAACTCGGGGCCCTGACGCCTTTTTCGCCGTGCCAGAGCAAGGACTTCCAATCCCCGTTGACGACCCCCCTACAGGTAAGTCCTTCCACCCTCGCCATTTTACATATGTTTTTTACTACGTTTCATCGAGCCCCAACTGCATAACGCCTTCCCTATGCAAGGGGACGGCTGGGGGACGGACCCAGGTATCATTCCTTCGAAAACACCTTTGAAGGTACTGGGGGCCGCCCTCCTGGCTGGGTTAATCCACCCGGCCCGGTCGTGCTTAGTTTACGCGTGACCCTTCTGTCGGGTCTTTTTACGTGGAAACTCAAAAGTTTCTCAACAAGCTTTACAAGTTTTTATCCGATCCCCACATGTCTTTCTCGGGGTCCCGGAAAAATTTCGAGGACGACGCCGCCGGCAAGGAAGCCAGCAGTGGCCGTTCGGGTGTACGAACACGTACAACCCGACATTGCCTGTTTCTTTTCTAGGAGGCGTAAGTCTACCCTCTCAATGCCCTAGAAAGATTCCCGAGATGACGCTGCCGACAAGGAAGCCGTTGGTGGGCGTTCGGGTGTACGAAACGTACAACCCGACGGTTTCAATTTTTTCTATAAGAAACGTAAGCCCCCAAAACCCCCATGGGTGCAAAGGGATGGGGGAAGCAGCTGGCTAGCCACCGGCAGGCCGGTTCAAGGAACCGGTCGTCGCTTCCCCAAAACCCCCATGGGTGCAAAGAGATGGGGGAAGCAGCTGGCTTGCCACCGGCAGGCCGGTTCAAGGAACCGACCGCCACTTCCCCAAAACCCCTATGGGTGCAGAGGAATGGGGGAAGCAGCCGGCTAGCCACCGGCAGGCCGGTTCAAGGAACCGGTCGTCGCTTCCCCAAAACCCCCATGGGTGCAAAGGGATGGGGGAAGCAACTGGCTTGCCACCGGCCGCCACTTCCCCAAAACCCCCATGGGTGCAGAGGAATGGGGGAAGTAGCCGGCTAGCCGCCGGCAGACCGGTTCAAGGAACTGACCGCCACTTCCCCAAAACCCCCCATGGGTACAAAGGGATGGGGGAAGCAGCCGGCTACCCGCAGCTTCCCCAAAACCCCCATGGGTGCAAAGGGATGGGGGAAGCAGTCGGCTAGCCGCCAGAAGGCCGGTTCAAGGAACCGGCCGCCGCTTCCCCAAAACCCCCCATGGGTACAAAGGGATGGGGGAAGCAGCCGGCTAGCCGCCGCTTCCCCAAAACCCCCCATGGGTACAATGCGATGGGGGAAGCAGCCGGCTAGCTACTGGTAGGGCGGTTCAAGGAACCGGCCGCCGCTTCCCAAAACCCCCATGGCTGCACATGAAAGGGGGAAACAGCCGGCAAGCCGGCAGCTGTCCGGTTCAAGGAACCGGCCCCCGTTTCCCCAAGACCCCATGACTGCGCAAATGGGTTGGGAAGGTAGCCGACTAGCCGCCAGTCAACCGGTACAAGTAGCTGGCTATCGGCTCCCCAAAAACCCTTTTTTTTTTCTCCCCTATTCACCACCGGATCCAAGATGGATCCCCGTTTTGTTAAATTCCCATTTGTTTACTTGATTCTTGTTTATTTTCACCGGAAGGGATATGGTTATCCCTCTAAACACCTTGGAAAGTCATCCAAGGTGAGGTCGTACATGGCCGGATTGACTATCATGTTTTCCGTTTTAGAGCTGGAGAGAGGTCGGGAATGCCCGGGCTGTCTAGGGGTGCCTAACACCTTCCCCAACAGTACCCTGAGCCCCATATCCAGTTCTCTCATGTTACACGATTTTACGTGAATCCCATGGTTTTATCATTTCGATGGTGGAAGGACACTTTCCCATCCGGTTTTCCTTGTTTTCTACCCAAAAATAAGGTGGCGACTCCGTTCAACGAGCCATCAACCACACGTGGTGATGCGCTCACACAAACACCTTTCAATTCTCTGTACCTCAGTCCATCTGCCGGTGGGGCCGGTGGAAACCCATGGGCTTCCAGGTGATAGCCGGATGAAAGAGGGGCTACAGATTTTTGGCGAGTCTGCTGGGGACACTCGCTACATTTTATCGATTAAGTAGCTCAAACTCTCGCTCGTACGGCTCTTTTTTAGTCAGACTTTTATTTTTCTGTTAGGATTTTTAACACACTTGTCGCATTTGCTAAGCGAAGCCGCTTTCAAATGCATTGAATTGTATCACCCTTCTTTGGTATTCCTACAGATCTTTATGGACCTCTACGGTTCTCCGAGCACCTTCTCTTCATGGACCTCTACCCTACAGGTTCCAGACCCCGCTGGCTCCCCCTGTCCTGACTCGCTCACAAGCAAGAGCCATGGCCACCAGTTCCGCTGCAGCTTCCGAATCATCCCCTTCCGTCACCGTGACAACTTCTGTGCCGCTATCCGTGGTCTTCGGCCCACCACCGCCTATCGTCACCCGGACGAACTTCACTAGGCCCGTCATTATTCCTATCGAAACCTCGGACCAACCAAGGGTGCCTAATCTATCCACCACTGTAGCATTTGACAATGCCACAGTGCATCCTGCACCGCCAGCTTCTCCGGCTACTGAAGCTGAAGGTAACAGGCTGGCTCCCACACGGAGCACCGGCCCGTGCTACCAACCTCCCTCAAACACCGAGGGCATAGGAGTGGCCAATGCCTTCCTGCCACCTCAACCGGGACATTTCAAGCAGACCCTCCTGGCTCATCAGTTGGCACACTATCAAAAACAAGGGATTGGTTCCATAATCCCCCACAGGCCAACCATCTGTGTCCCGGAGAGACCACATTCGAAAGAATACGATGTTGTCACTACTCCCATCGCCGACCAATTCAGCCTGCCACCGCTCCAGCCGGCAACCGCCACGGCTGTCGCCCCGGTGCCCGACCTGCAAGGGCAACTACTGCAAAGGATAGCTGAACTGGAAGCATCTTTTCGGAGCATAAAATCCGGCCCGCTTGGAATCAACAACCTTGGAGGCCCAAGGCCCCACACCCGACAGCCGCATCTGAGCCCAGGCACTACTCACGCTTCCCCCTATCAAGCCACCTTCGGCTACTCTTCCTGCCTGGTACAATTCGCAGCAGTACTGCGAGTACCACAGGTCCGTCGGCCATGCAATGGACCATTGCCAGACGTTGAGACAAGCTATTCAGAGGCTTATCAACTCGGGCACCATTGAGCTTCAACAACCTCCCGTACCGCCAGAGTCGGGCCAACATACCTTCCCAAATCATGCGGGCAACTCCCAGGTCAGTGCTATCTTCCAAGGTGCTCGAAAAAGGCACCCACTCGAAGGGTTCCGGCCCACGTAGCTGGTTTCCGCCTATCCCACCAGGCACGGACAAGGGACAAGAAGATCCCTCCCTTCGGCACGGCCGCTGGATGCAGGAACTCCCTGGCTGAACCCCGTCGACCTCATCCAGTCGGCCAACCATTCGCCGACACTGGAGGAGCTCCGGCCATACTATCAACAACTCTGGACCTCCATCCTCACCATCAACGGCCACCGGAGAAGGAGGAAGTCTTCAAAGCCTACGCCACAATAGGCATCATCCCCACCCGCAGGAAAATTCTTCGTTCGAGTGGCACCTACGGTTGCCGCGTCAAAAGAACCGGTTGCCGCATCAAGGGAGCCGGTCGCCGGGACGACCACATGGGCTCAGCCCAAGGTAATTCTTTACTCACCTGCTGCCCCAGTCAGGGCAGTCATCCCGGCAGTACCTCCAATCCCCAAAGCCTCAATCACCAGCTTTGCGCCCACAATCGGCACTCCAGTCGACACGGCCTCTCCAGCGACTGCGACATTGGCGCCGCTCCAAGCACACCTGGCAAAACAACTGCTCACCAGGCCCGCCCCTCCGGCCTCGCTCACTTCTGAACAACATAAAGGCAAGGGAATAGAACAGCCGTCCACATGCATGGCTATAACCAGGTCAGGCCAGGTATATCAGCCACAGTCGCACCTTGGAGGAATCTCCATCCCGGGAATAGCAGGATGAACTTCAACCAATAACTGACCACCGGTTGCCGCTTCAGCAGGGCTGGCAGTCGCCTCCTCAGCACCTGCCATCCAGTCACGGTCGCTCCCGGACCTGTCAATCCAGCTGCAAGGGATACAGGCTGACATCTCCCTATGGGATTTTCTCTGATCCTCTACTGAGCACCGGGAAACTCTCCTCAAAGCGCTACAGATAGCCAAAGTAGACCAAGGTCTTGCTCCCAGGGCCATAGAAGGAATGGTGGCCAAAGTAACAGTCCCCTCTTTCATCTACTTCTTAGATCTAGACCTCTCACCGGCCGGGACCAACCACAACCTATCCTTGTACATTCGGGTGCAATACAAGGACCTCTGTATCCCCATGGTAATGATCGATGATGGATCCGAGCTAAACCTGTGCCCACTACAAGTCCTGCACAAGCTGGGAATCAAAGAGCAAGACTTGCTCCCCACCGACCGGGTGATGAGAGGGTTCGACGGCACTCTGCACGAAACCAAAGGTGAAGTCATCCTCCCCCTCGTCATCAGACCAGCCGCCTTCAAAGTCCCTGTGCACGTGGTAGACATTCCCCCAAGCTACAATCTTATCCTGGGCCACCCATTTCTCCACCAGAATTCCATTGTGCCTTCCACCCTTCATAGGATGCTTAAGTTCCTATGGAAAGGGGAGGTCATCGTCATACTGGCAGAAAATTACTACCACTCAGGACAATCTGTAGCAGCTGTGGCGTCATCCGGGACACCCCACTCGACACCAGAACTAGATACCACCTCACCTCCGGAATTCCAAAACCCAAATGGTTATGACTATCTGTCCAGATGAATGGAGCCTTGTGAAGACAACCCACAACCAGATCAAGAGCCAGAAGACGGCCTGCTACAACTGTTCGGAGAATCTCCAGTGTGCACCGGGGACCCAACTCTTCACCAACCTCCCTCGCCAATGCCAATCCTACAGGGAGGAACTTCGGAAACGGATGTGGCGTCCGACTGGTTTGTACAGGGAAAGGAGACGACAAGGTGCGCTCCTTCCCCCTCTCCTTCAAACTAGCACAGCAGCACCCACCTGATGACCTAGGTGGGAACACTCTAGGCTTGTAGGTCATCAACATCAGAAGGCAAGCCTAATGGCTTCCTCGTGACTCACGCCAGAACCCGCTCCTTCAACAACAGGGCTTGGCATCCCACGCACAAGTGCGCCGGCAGCTGCGTCCTCAGCAACCATTGACTTGGCAACTCGATCAAGTCAACCAGGACTTGGCAATCATACCAAGTCTCTCGCTTGACACAACAAACCACCAATCCCTCAGGCACCGGCCAGATCAGCTGGAAACCGTCAACCACCAACGAGGGACCTGCATCATGAAGACAGGACAACTAGCCTACTCAGTCTGGGCAACATCTTTCAAAATGCTGGCCAACACTCCGGGACAAAACTAGGGGCATTCTGCCCCTCCCCTCAAGCCAGTAAACAAGACCGGCCTGTTGCATTCTCTTCCAAAACTCCACCCGGTTTCTGCCTCCCATCTACCTGGCAGTCGGTTCCTCCCACTAAGACAAAACTAAGGGCATTCTGCCCCTCACTCTCTGTGGATGCTTGGCGGCCAGAACAACTGATGGGGCCTAACGACACAACACCTCGGGAGGATGAGCACGGCAAGTCCATCATCGTCCCCTTTGAAGCACCGAGTACGTCCATCACTACATCGAACCGGCAGCCGGTTCACCTACCCGGCACCCAGCCAGAAAACCACGGGCACCGTTCCCGCCAAAACCATCATCCAACACCCTTCCAGCGTGAAGGTCAACAAGTCGCTGGAGATGCTGACGGCACCTACTTGCAAAGCCAAGAATCCGAAGAAGAAGACCCGTGGGTTCAACCACCCGAGTCTACAGGCATAGCATCCACGGATGAAATTGAACTTGTAAACCTTGGGGATGAACAACACAGAAAAGAAATGAAAATTAGCAAAGAGGTTCCTGAGCCCTATCGGCAACAACTCCTCACACTCCTGCTCGAATTTGTGGAGGTGTTTGCATGGGATTATGAAGACATGCCCGGTTTGGATGAACGGGTAGCAATCCATCGACTACCCCTCAAACCAGAGGCCCGACCTGTGAAACAAAAAGCTAGACGGATGAGACAGGAATGGGCCCAGAAGCTGAAGGAAGAAGTCCAC
>JAMKPZ010000545.1:0-31353 GCA_024699675.1 Amphibolis antarctica | reverse complement strand
GTTGGAGTACGAAGGGAGCATATGCATGTCTATCTTGTCATAAATTTACATGTTCTCATAGATTGAAACACAACAAAAAGTATTGTTACACAGGGCATTGAAGATTTCTTCCAGATAATCATAAATATCGTGCAAATAAATCATTATTTGATGGGACAATTGAAGACAGGTCACCACCAAGAGCACTTTCAGGTTCACAAGTATTATCTAAAGCTAACAGCCTTACTTTCACCCTAGGCAATGGTGATGTTGCTTCCCAAAAAAGAAAAATGATTGAAAGTAGTGATGAAAATTTTAATTGGAAGAAGAAAAGTATTTTCTTTGATTTACCATATTGGGAAACAATACTTATATGATATAATTTGGATGTGATGCATATCGAACGAAATGTTTCTAACAAAATCATAAGAACTTTACTTGAGATAGAAGGCAAAACTAAAGATACAAAAGAAGCACGTCTAGATATGGCTGAAATGTGTATTAGAAGTTCTCTACACATTGATAAAGATGATGCAGGACACATTCCAAATGCATGTTACACAATGAATAAGACGTAAAAGAAGTTATTTTGTTAGGTTCTTAAGCAAGTTAAGGTTCTTGATGGTTATGCTTCCAACATTTCCAGATGTATTAATATTGACTCCAAGAAAATTGTAGGACTTAAAAGTCATGATTATCACGTACTAATGCAACAATTACTTCCTCTTGTGGTGAGGAGATGTTTGCCATACAGTGTTAGTGATGTGCTTATCTAATTATGCAATTTTTTTAAAGATTTATGTTCAAAGAATGCAACTGTTGAGAAATTTGTCACCTTAGATGATGAAGTTGCTAAATGTTTATGTAAACTTGAGACAATTTTTCCACCTTCCTTCTTTGATATAATGGTACATTTACCTATTCATTTAGTAGAAGAAATAAGATTGGCAAGACCTGTGCAATATAGATGGATGTGTCCAATAGAAAGGTAATAAAAACGTTACCCTTACTTTAAAATATTTATCGAAATTCACATTAACGTGTTGCTATGTGTAGGTATCTTGCCAAAATAAAATCATATGTATGTAATACACATCATCTGGAAAGTTCAATTGCTGAAGGCTATCTAGCCATGGAGTCTATGTGGTACTGCAGTTGACTAGTCTCTATCCACAAGGTCAAACATCATTGGTCCAAAAATCTCTAAGGTTAAGCTATTAGGAATGGAGGAATTTCCATTGTTGGAATATAAATACTTTTTTTGTAGGACTGGTTGAATGTTGTATAGTTATTAAGTATTGCTAATGTATGTACTTTTGGACATATAAAATGATATTTTATTTTATCAATATATAAAAAAGTAAATGTATATGAATTTTTGGTATGTAGAATGTATTTTTTTTGAAAATATTTCATGTATGAAGAATATTATAGGTACATAAATAATATTATAGGATTTTAATAGATTATTATAATATATATTTTTTAATATTATTTGTGACGGCTTTAGTGGCCGTCACAATTAGTTGTAACGGTTTTTAGCCATTACAGAGTATTTTTTTTGCTTTTAGAAATTTTTTAAATGCTCATTTGCTATTGCAGGTATTTGAAACAGTCTAAGCTATCACAAATATACTATATACAATGATATTTTTAACTATCACAAAATTTTTGTGATGACCTCTATTATTACAGTTTGTGACCATCATAATAGTTATCGTAAATATATTATTTGTGACAATTTTTAAAATTTCTATGATGATTTTGGCCATTATAAAAAATCATTTTTTCTTGTAGTGTAACATCGCAGTAGTATTAATATTTGCTTAGTGTGATAATGTTGTTTTATATTAAAAGTTGGAACTTAGTGTTGATTGTAAGCTTTTGTGTAGGTTGATGTCAGGCCCGTCTTGGTTGATGTAAGAACTATTTAAGTTATTATAATGTAGAAGCTCAGGGTAGAGAGAGTTTATGCCCAGTTCTAGATATGTCGGGTTCTAGCGGTTCCCTGCGTTCCTGTCAAGCGAGAGGACCATCTAGCTAGACAGGAAAGCACCATCGGTCAACATAGGGCGTTCGAGGAAGAACCCGCACCCTCTGTCAATGCGAAGATCGATTCGATTTCGGGAGATCCGTGAACAGTTAGAGGTTCATGACAACAAATCAACAACAAGGGCCGAGGGCTTCATTGGAGAGGCACCTGATGTGAAGAAAGAAGTGAAGTGATTGGGTTTAGGGCTCAGAAGCACCTCTGGGTCTCCACCACCACTTGCCGTCCATCCGTCGTCAATCGCTCACCGTTAAAGCTTACCTCGACCCACGTTCCAGGTAATTTCCAGCCCATTATGCTCGCTCCCTTTACCTTTATTAGCTTACGCATCTGGCGGCTCAAGCTTCAGCCATCTTATTTCCATTGTTGTCACTGCTCGCCGAGATGGGTTGATCAGTTGTCTGAGTAGTGAAGAGAGGGTGCATCATGTCGCACCTCCCCTCCGTAGCCTTTTGAGCATGCAACCCTACCAGTGCCTGCACATTATTTCTCGCTGGATTCACACACCATCGTACGCCCATCGGCACCTGCACATCTGCACCCGTGGGCACCCACTGGCTGCTAACCTTCGAACCCGGATTTCGACCCTCGTAGGCATATGAAACCTATGGAAGGGTTAGGGGAAAGCATCCTTGTGGTGAGATGAGTTCATCGAGGTCTTTGGAATCATAGTCCGAGCCCATCTCCTCCGACTCCGACATGTTGTCTCCCTCGTTCACTTGTTCTAATAGATATTTCTTTCGTGAAGGTTTTATGCTTTTAAATTTTGTTAAATTCATGTGTTCACGTGTCATGCATTATATTTGAGTTTCTTCTAGATTTTAGTCTATATTTGCATATAAACTAAGTCTACTAGACCTATTTTTAGCTCATTACATGAGTATGAAAATATTCATGACTTTTTCCTAGGCTTCTTTCTTTCTAGGTCTCAAGACCCAATATTTCTTTAGCCTCCAATAAGCCTAAAATCTCACTTTACATATTTTCACACTTAAAATGTACCAGTACATCATATAAATTAACACTTACTAGATCATCTAAGAAGCTAACAAAGTTTGGTGTATGTGGTGTTTAACACATTCCCTACGCGTACTTGGAACACTCACTCTAAACTCTCTCTGGTTAAACCCTAAGAGCCTTGACATTTAAGCACAGTGTTATTAACATGCAAACATGTATCATACAAGTTTTTCTAGTTTAATCTTCATTTAGACTAAGTTGCGACTCTTTCTTGAGTCCCATGACCCGTTCACCATAATTCAACTCACCTAGGTCTTTGGAGGGCCCTACCTATCCTCTTAAAGCTCATGGGCTTGGTATGGAGTATTTTATAAGGCAGAGGCCTGACCTACATTGTGACACAAGAAAAATCACGTTAAACCTATATTATTGTATGATATTTGACCTATTGAAATTAACATCCTAGTTACCATCACTTGGAATTTGCTGTCACAAGGTGTATTGATAAAAAGGCATGAAAAGAAAGGGTTGCTTTTGTCAGAAGGGCAAATCCTCTTCCTTTTTTATGGTAAAGTTCTCTTCTTCTTCCACTTTTTTTTTTTCACTCTTATACTTTTAAGAGTGAAAAAAAGTAATTTTTAGAAGAATAATTTTAAAATAGAAAAAATAAAAAAAATAATTTTAATAATGAAAAAAGTGAATTAAAAAATGTGAATATTACGAAGCTAGAAGTACTCTCATTAAGTAAACTGCTGACGAAACTTGATTAATAAACTCTTATTCTAAGCTTTCAAAAAATAAAGCCTTCATTCATTTATTCAATCAGTCAAAGGTAAGCCTTAAGCTGACCTTTTTCTCTGCACTTGATAGATATTTGTGTGGTGGGAAAATAATTAAAAAAATTCAGGTCATAGGATATATAACTATATATTTTGTATAGAAAACCTTTAAACTTTATTTTTCGGATAGGAGCGGCCCATGAAATAAAGAAGTTGTACAAGTGATAAAAAGAGGTAAAAAATGGTAAACCTTAAACTTAAAATTCTAGACCAATATCTTGTCTACCCAGTTTGCTCTTTTACATGACCATTTAAATCTTTTCAATAAATTTTTTTTATGAACTAAACTATCTATCCAAATTTTTATTTAATGGCTTTTCCAAAACCTACTTATAAATCATATACACTAAGGGAGGAGGGAGTTTCCAAAAATAATGAAAAAAATTTAACTTATTATTTATTATCATTTTACATTATTTCTCGTATTTTTTTTAAAGTACAAATCCTCTAAATATATTAACTTTCTCAAGATATTTAAATATTTTAGTTTACGTTGATGTGGAACATTCACAAACAAACAGATTGCGTTTTTTTTGTGATACAATACTTCTTCTGAGCAAACTTTATCATAACGTTAATTGTATTTACTTTTATAATGATGCTTGGGAATATTTTTTTGACCGAAGTATTATTTCAAAAAAAGAAAAAGAAATCCTCCATATTTGTATTCAACATTGCTTCGTTTTGATAACAGAAGGATTGAATTATTGATTACGAATAAATTTTCTTCCATGTTTATGGCTAAACTGAGGCACCTTTACGAAAAAATACACGTCATAATAAGTCAATGGTTTTATTTGATAGTAATTTTTTTAACTTAAAAAGTAGGAAAAAAGTTTTTTTTATCAAATGAGGAAAAATTTCATCTACAAAATGAAATAAGATGAAGCTATTTTAAGAATCTTTAAGAGTAATTTTTAATTAAAGTAAGAGTCATATCAAACATAGTCAAAGTCATTTGAATATTCATTAGAATTGTAACGCCATAAGGCGCTACAAGGAATTGTAACGCCAACAGGTTGAAACTGCTCCAGTGACAAGATCTTCTACTGTATTTGTTGAATTTTTTTTTAAGAACCACTCCTAACAGTGTTAGACACTTTGAACGCACCTTAAATTTTCTTTCCAACAATTTCTGAAAACACAAATAGACCAAGAATGTTCATTAGAACCCTAATGATTTTGAACAACATGCAGTTATATGGTGTACTTTTATTCAAAAAAAGCAGCAGTCACTTAATGCTTCATTTTTTTTCTGTTTTCTAAACTTCATCAATATAGGCTTGATCATGTCTGCTGAATCTTGTAATCCTGAAGGTTTTTACTTCACTGTTAATTTAGATTTATACAAGTTGTAACCATCCTTTTAGATATTATTTTGTCCGACTTCAGATTACCATTGCAGAAAGAAGACGAATGAATATAATCCGACATAATCAAATGCAATTACTTGATCTCAGATAATACAAAGCAATGCGGCACATTCAAATTATTAGGATAAATTGCAAATGCCGAAATCATTTCCACCGTTTCGGGTAAATGAAAAAGGGAAAAATTTTGAACAAGGAAATGGAAAATCCTAAAGATGTCAATTGAATAATATTTAATTAGACTGACACAACTTAACACAATTAAATTGTACCATTAACACATAATTTAACCGACTATACTTGAACCGGACTTTTATGTTTATGTCAACATTAACATGACACAATTTGATAAACTATATTTACGTCAAACTTTTATGTTTTTGTGTTGACACAACATTATACATTACAAAAATAATTTTTTTAAAGTTAATATTTATTTTAATATATTTTTTAAAATGGTATACGATATATATAACTTAATAATTTAAATTTATTAATAAATAACACATGATTGCAAATTCGAATTTTACCTTTAACCATCTTTTAGTATTTATAAATTATATTAATTTTTAATAAAATAAATAAATAAAAAAATTTAACCATACCAAACCAAATCCAACACAACCTAACACAAGCTCAAAATAAACCGTACTTGAGTTGTCGACTAAAAGACTAAACACAACTCAAATTAACAAATAATATCAAACCTACAAAAAAATTGAATCCGATATAACCCATTGACATCTCTAGAGAATCCCAACTACACAATATTAATGTGTATTTGTTGAGAAACAATATAAAAATATCTCTTGCACAATCGTAGTACTTACAAAACAGAAGAAAAGTTTTTATATTTTCACATGGGCGGTAGGTTTGTAATACGATCCTTTTTATTGGACGCCGCCCTTTAAATAGATCAAGGATTTTTCTTAAAAGCAAAAGGTTTGTAATATAATAATTACATGATCAGCTGAATGAAATATGCACATTTCTTGAATGCTTGCTTCATACCCTATTGACCGGAGCTTCCAAGATCAAAATCCATTGTGTAATCGTACTCGATTGTTGGGATCACAGAGGCAACGAATTTCAAGAACAAGAAGAGGTACCTGAAACAAGAGAGAGAGCCAACACCGATCATGAAAGGCAGTGAACGAGCAAAACGATGCCAGATGTCTCTAATACTTGATTTCTATGTCTACCACAATAGGGAATCTAAGGTTTTGTTTGTTTAAACATTTTTCACTGTACATCTATGTTTTTTACTATATATCTTCATTTTTTATTATATACTACAACAATCTATAGTAATATTTACCAAATAATTTTAATATTTTACAATAAAAATCATATCAAAATACTTATATCGTAAATCGTGTAATTTCTTAAAAAACATTAACCTTACCTCACTTAATTCTATTTCTTAGGATGTGTTTGTTTATATTAAGTGGTGGAAGTAGATAAGGTAGAGTTTACGTTATTCTAAAAAATACATAATTTACGATATAAGTATTTTGATATGATTTTTTTAGTATAAAACATTAAAGTTGTTTAGTAAATGTTACTGTAGAATGCTATGATATATAGTAAAAAACAAAAATACATAGTTATTATCTCGTAAGCAAATAGGACCTTAAACAAATACACCCTAAACCACAATACTTCAAAAGAGAATCTACTTTGGTAGTAGGATCACACTGAGAAAGGCAGGTCCCATGTGGTTGGATTAAGGTATTGATGGCTGTCGTATGCTAGTATGTATGATCATGTTGAGAAAAAAAGATTCCAAAGGCACAGCTTGCAACAATATGAGAGGAGCAAGAAAGGTAGATTAAAGAAAAATGGTTGTAAATCAAATGAGTTTCCGGTATGAGGTGATATTACCTGTCAACTTCTGGTTCAACTCCCCGCGACATAAGAACGTCAATGATCTTCTTCATGACAGCCCCATGCCGGCAGGGATGCACAGACGCATGCTTTCCAGCCAAATGAGGGTGGTCCTCAATAGTGACCTGTATGAGATGATAAAATGTGAAGATTGAGACCCCCACGGATTAAAAAGGTGCATATTATGGTTCTAATTTACTCATGAACCACAAACATACGACAAGAAGGAAACAAAACATACAACATATCCTCGAATTGGCAAAACATTACGAAGTTCAAGTTCAAAGGAAAGAATGTGTGGCAAACCTTTTGCTCCTGAGCTGATCGTCGCTAGTAACAGCAAAAAATAGTGCAATCTATGGTGGATGTGTGGTAGAACAGAGAGGAAATTAAGGTAGAATTACTAATGTTCGAGGGGGCAGCACTTTCTAAATTCAGTCTTCAATGTGGTACATCAAAAACCCCAAATGTAAAATAAAACATTGAACTCTAATATAAGACCCAACACTACTCAATACAACACATCAGTACTAGATCCAATTACTTGACTTACTACACTACAGCAGCTACTGCTACATACTGCTACAAAAATATCAAGACAATTTTCTCAATTTTTAAACATATCATATGTAAGTCCCTAATAATATTGCCAGTCAGATTCGGAACAAAGAATAAACTAACCCATAGCCTAGGTTGTTCTTTATGTCAACTGTGGATAGAGACCTGATATGAGAAGTCCAAACGCACAGTGAAGAAAGATCAACACTTTTTCACTATAAGTTATATACGTTTATGTCATGTATTGACCCTTTCAGATTAGGATATTATCACAACCAGGTAACTGGTTGGAACTAAATGTTCTTTCATTCCTCCAGAGGACTCTAGTCAGTCACTTTCCTAATTTAGGATCAAGACTGAGAAGTGAGTCATAAAAAAAGATCTTTTCATTTGCACCTTAGATGAAAAGGAAAGGGGAATTGTCAAATTGGCCCATATATGGTTATAGAGAAGAATGGAGGAGAAGCTTATCCCACTTAATAGCCCTTTTTTCTTCTTCCACGGGGGATCTGCTTTCTTTCCCTCACACATCCCTACATCCTTTCATTGGAAGTTCAATGGCCTTGAGGGGTTGTTGGGCCATCAAAATGAATCCTAAGAACTAGGAAAATGTGGTTAACTACTTGACTCAACTTAGACCCTTCATCTAATGAGGGTTCCTTATTGACATTAAAGAAAAGCCCTACACTATTTCACTATGACTACGCCTGATATCTCATATGTTGTAGGTGTCCTAAGTCAATTTATGCAGGCCCCACTAGCAGTTCATTGGATTGGTGTAATGAGAATTCTTGTTTACATCAAGAAAAATACAGGGAAATGCTTAATATGCTCTTAACATGAGCACTCTCATGTTGTTGCTTACTCAGACTATAGATATGTCGGTGACAAAGTTGATAGGAAATCAACTTCAAGTTATTGCACCTATATTGGAGGAAACTTAATGACCTAAAGAAGTAAGAAGCAGAATGTGGTGTTGAAACAAAATATAGGTCAATGTCTCAAACTACCAATGAGATGGTGTGGATAAGGTCACTTCTATCCGAGCTTAGGGTGAAAGTCTCTTTGCTCATGAACATGTACTATGACAATCAGGTAGTCATTTATATTTCTAGCAATAACACCTTCTAAGAGTATACCCAGCATATCGAGATAGACTATCACTATGCTCGTAAATTTTGTGTAGTTGACACTATTTGTACACATATACCAAATCCACTTAGCAGCAAACAAATATCTTCACCAAGTCTTTGGGCATTGGGGTGTTTAAGGAACTTTGTAACAAACTGGAAATGATTGATTTATACTCCCCAGCTTGAAGGGGAGTGTTAAGTGTTAAGTATTATGTCTTACATTAGATGAGTAATCAGATCCTTGTTAAGATTAATTTACTCTACCTTGTATTTATGCTCTTCAAGTAATAGGAAAACCCTAATGATCTTTCTTTTCCTAATCTCAACTAGACCTCTGACAACAAATTTTAATGATTAACATCTTTGGTAATTCCAAAAACACACAAATCCACACATGGTGCTATTTCATAATGGTCAGATCACATTTGCAGGAGTGACTCACAGGGCCTGTGGATCCCACTAAATACATGAGATGCATATTCCACCATGAGTCACCACCTCATTGTAGAAATGACCCTAACAAATGAAATACATTTTTCTCATAAACTATGAATCATAAGCTTCTTTTAGTAATGATCTTTCAACTTTAGCTCCAACTCTACGTAAATTCTCATACATCATCATTACCATACAAACCACCATGTATAAATTTTTATCTCACAATATACTATAAGATTTAATTCCATATGGTAACAAAACTTAACTTTTAACTCTCACAGTATTTAGAGCTGGAGCACTTCATTACTAAACACACCCATAGTTTTCATTTAAATTTTTTTTTTTCGTTTTCAAAAAAATTATTTGCTAAAATCTTGCCTGCACAGTAAATTATTAAAATATCAAAAATTTCTTTTTCTCTAAAGTCTGAAATAAACTCAAAAAATACATCTATTTGTAAGGTGTATGGTTGTACGTTCTTTTTCTCTAAATTGCTTGTACGTTCTTTTTCTCTAAAGTCTGAAAAACAAAAGTAATAAAAATATCCAGGCTAAACACTGTTATTATGATCACTGCACGAGAATTCTCCAGTGATAAAAAGTTCTTGGAGGATTGTTAAAACTGCTAAAAAATAAATAAAAGTGGACTGGACAATAACAATGCAAGGTAGTTTGATGGATTGATAACTAGCAATCATCCAACATGAAGATTTTACATTATGATTCTAAGCAAGTAGTATTCGAAAGTCAACTCACACAATAAGAATTAATAATGGAAGTCATGGAAGATGTACTCATTTCATCATTCTGATAGATCAAAATTTTCAATCGGCAACCAAGATTACCGTTTTGCGTGCATGATCTTGACTAACATCTTCAAGTACAAGTTCAGGCTGTAAAGGCATTCTCGACTGCAGATACAGAGGGAAATTATTTAAGTTTTCAATATAATTGACGAAATAAAAACAATCCTATCAATAGAAATTCATTCATATATACTATTTCTAAACTTAAATAAAGACAAGGTTTTTGTTAGGATCATTCATGCGTCAAATAAAACACAGCCAAATCTAGTGGTGAAGAAAAAAAAGAAACATAGTATAGTTGTATTGTTAGTGCCCATCAACCTTCAGACTTGAAACAAAGTGGCCGAAAAAAGATGGATTTGAGGCAATATTTTGTGAATGATGGCATGAAATTCAGTAAGTTAGCTACACAAAACAGAGCTAAACAGGTTGCCCAATTAAAATCTGTGAAAAGTGTGATTATGTTTCACTAGTCAAAAACAAAAGGGATCACAAACTATCCATGGGGTTATTACACAAAACTCTTAATTACAATAATATACAACTAATAACCAACAAATAATTCTAACTCTAGCACTTCCCTTGAGTTGAAACATAGATATCTAATATGTCCAACTTGTTACAAAATTTCTCAAAGTTTTTAACACGTAGGCCTTGTAAAAATAGCATCATGTTCTTCTGATGATGAAGTGTATAAAGTGGAGATGATTCTGTCCAACATCATATCTCAAATCTAGTGATAGTTTACCTCATTTCTAAAAGGTTAGATTGTTGGCAATGAATATGGCTGCTTGATTATCATGATGCATTTTCATGGGGGAACTTATGGGTAAACTCCAACTTGTTTGGAAAAAAACTTTATCCACATCATCACACATTCAATTTAAACAATGGATCAATATTTTGCCTCAGTGCTAGACAAGGAAACCACATTCAATTTAAACAATGGATCTATTTCTTACCATGTTAGGTCACTAGATTATCCCCAACATATGTGCAATATCCTATTGTAGATTTTTGATCTCCTTTGTCTTCAACATAACTTGAATCTAAGATAGCATCAACTTATAGATTACCATACTTAATATAAGAAAGTACATGAATGACTCTTTCATTGTGAACCTTCTTTAGTTGTTGCATAAACTGTGAAAAGAGTCCAATAGTACAGGTGATATCTAATAAAGCAACAGTAAGTACATTAATTTACTAATGAGTCTCCTTAATCAACCTTGATCTTCTTGAAGATCATATGTATTATCTCAAAAGAGGAGATTCTACTCCAATGGTGTACTTTCTAATTTGAAGCCCAAAAGTCTTGTTTTCTATAATAAGAGTAACATTCTCCATTTTGAGTATGCAAATTCTATTCCCATGAAATAATGTGACTTTCCCACATCTTTGGTGACAGTCTCTTGAAATATTCCATTGTCTTTGTTATACCTGTTAAAACACTACTTATCACCAAGATATCATCTACATAGATGGTAGTAATAACATGACCTACTCTAGTCTTCTTCAAAAAGATTAAGTGAGTACTTGGCATCCCTTAAATCCCCCTTACATTACAATATCATTAAATTTCTAGAACCAAGAATGAGGACTTTGTTTTAAGTCTATAAATTTCTTTTAGTGTGACAAATCATATCCTCCCCCAAGCAACATAACCTAGGGGTGTTGGAGATCACTCCTATTTTGATGTCAAAAATTTAGTTGAGTTGTAGTCGAGTTATAAACAAGTCAGAAGGCACAAGAAAGAATAAGTTGAAGCAAAGCATGAAAGAGAGGAAGAAAGGCTCCAAAAGTACACAGAAGGATGCATAATGAAGGGGAAAACTTTAAGAGTAAAGAGAAAGGGGCACAACGTTGTTTGCATTTTCACCTTCAAACATAAAATTTTTACTCCTTGGTGATTAAAGAGGGTTGGTTTGAAGTGTTTAAATCTAAATCACTTGTGGGTTTGAAGTGTTTAGACCTAAGACATTTGTGGGTTTTAAGTATTTTGACCCAAAACACTTGTATAGATTGGTTTGTAGTATTTGTACCAGAAAATACTAGAGTTATAAACGTTGTTGTTCATCTTGGAAAAGCATTGGCTGTAAAGCTTAAGTATTAACCTTAAATAACACCAAAGTTAGTGGAAAATCTCAAACAGAAGCTTGAGGAGTGGACTGGCATTTAGTGGCGAACCATTATAAAAATCTTGTGCCTTCTTTCTCTTTTGTGGTTGAACTTGATTATTATTTCTTGTACATGATGGAAAACGAAAATTACTACTTGTTTACAAATTTGCATGTGCATTCATATTAAATCAACATAACATTGTAAAATCAATTTATGCTTAGTATTCACCCACTCTAGTGAGTGTATACGATTCTAACAATTGGTATCAGAACTTAGTTGATCTCTAAAAAGATTTAATCATCTTTAAGACTAAAATGACATCATGCTCACAAAAGGGGCAAAGTATTAATAAACCTCCATTTTTTAATCGTTCAAATTATAATTATTGGAAATAAAGAATAATAATCTCTGTTCTTTTTATTATTAATGTCAAAACGGACATCCATTCCAAGAGCCTGTTTTTCTGTGTCTGAACTTAACTGAGCTCATTGATAGAATGGACACCCATTTAAGGAGTCTGTTTCATTCTGTTTATAATATATTGTGATTCAATACCAGAACAAACACCCATTTCAGGAGTTCATTTTTCACTGTCTAAAAGTTACAAAGTTAGAACAGATGCCCATTGGCAAAATACGGTTGTCCGAAAATGGTCGAACCTAAACATTGGGCAACCTATTTAAACCTAAAAACCCTTACCTAAAATCACTTGTTGACCTGTTTTCCTCGTCCATTTCATCCCTCTCTAGCAAGACAACCTCAAAACACCTCTCCTAATTTGATGTATTTTTATCATTTCTTTTTCTGACCTCCTGAGTCAATTTTGTATTATTTGTCTTGCTGGTAGCAGTCATTCTATTTCTCTCTCCCAAAAAGACTATCTAGGCTTCACTTAAGAGATCAAGATGATGCTTAGAGACCAAGCTACTCAAGCCTTTGGTGCTAGGTGTCTTAGCCACCTTGCATCATATAACAAGTGGCAGGTCAAGCATAATAGCAGGTCAACCATATGAATATTTTGTGAAGGTTTCAGTAACTGAAAACTATATAGAAAGATGATAAACTTTGCATGACCTCATCATATCCAGTAAGCCAAACACGAGGAGTTTGATAATACTTGTCGTACCTGAAAATAAATACATTCAGTTAGATCATACTCGTTATACAAAAAAGTTGATAATCTAAAAAATTCTGCATAGCCAACATGTTGGTGTTAGACTAATAACATTTTTGTAGGAATGTGAGAGTATTTGTAAACAAACGTTCAAGAAAAAAAGAAAGAAAAAACTGCAAAAGATGCTTGCCTCACTCACTACAAAAAGGTAGGCTCAGGGAAGCATCTTTAATGTTGAAAGAAGAGCTAGCATTAAAGAACTTATTAATTTACAGATATAAGAAAAATAGTTTCTGAACTCTGAACCATGAGAATAATACTAACTACAGATGCAAAGAAATTTCCAGACTTCAGTTATGAAGATCATCAGGAACATAAAATATAGGGATTATTCAACAAACGAAAGGGAGATATTTCAAGAAAAGGGAAATTCTTACGTGATGCTAACATCATACGTTCGCGTTCGAAGAATATGGTCTTCCTCAGGTTCCTGTGTAACAAAATAACTGGGACGGGCAGTGGCCTGATTAATTAAAAAATTTTCATGAGTAATAATTAATTAAAGAATATCTAACTGAAGAAAAAGACAATCTAGTTGACCTATAACAACTTGGAATCACAGCAATGAAAGCAACCTTCAAAGAAGCTTTTGGCAATTAGAAAACACTTTGATGATCAATAGAGCCATAAGGGGGTGAAGAAGTGGGATTGTGAGAGAAACCATCACTAGATCAATTGATCAACAAATCGATTGATCTAACCTCTAATAACCCAAAAACTTCATCGAATCGAATGATTCGTCAATCTAACATTGATCTTAGATGATGAATTGTTCAATACAAGGTATTTTCAATAATACCTAGGGTTTCAAAATTGACATCTTAAAAAATCAAGTTAGATCAGTGATATTTCATTGATCCAAATCAATCTTTCAATCCTTGCATGCAACAACTCAGCAAGAATCCAATGTGATGAGCAGCACGAACTAGGAGGTGAATGTCCATGTTAGCACTCAACAACATCTTCCATTATCTCACTTAGATTGATTGACAAGAACAAAACCCACTAAAGAAAATTCTTGAATAAACAAACATGCTTAGAGAATTAGGCACAAGCTAGTTTGCCCAATTGGGAAACTATTTACAGTAAATTACGACATATATGCCTATTTCGCATCATCCCTTCAGATACACATGTCAACATGAACTTTTGCTAGAGAACCACATCTTAACCACGTAACAACAAAACATTACAAGAATATTTGCAAATATGTAATTATAACATTAAAAGAATATTTTCCAGAGATACATCAAAAGAATTTAAGTAAAAATGAATGAAGAATACACCAATGCAAAAAAGCATAGAAATTAGACATTAACTACTGGCTTACAACTAAGATAAACATATACCGAATCTGCCTGAATGGGCTGAATGACATTGTCTTCATCTTCAAACTCAGCCATATCTGGTATTTCTTCTTCTTTCTCATCACTAAAGTAGGTTGCTATTGGTCGAATTGTTCCAGTGTTGTTGATTTCTAAAGTCTCCATTGAAGGTATGTTCTCTTCATTGCACTCAGTTTCTATTACAATAAATTAGCAATACATAAGAAGCTAATTGCATATGTATTAACTACTATCATAGTCACCTTTTGGCTTCCCATGTGTTGCTAGCCATCCATCATCATCATTATCTAGGAGAACTTCTCCTCCTGCAGCTTCATATTCCTCTTCAACTGAAGTAACCCTCCTTAAGCATGGTACTGAAGTATGAAATAAAAGATAAATATCACGATAATAAATCATAATTATATAAACTTAGGCATATCCCATAATATCAACCACGGCCATATCTTATGCTTCATCACAGTTATTTGATGATTTTTACTCAAACATGAAGAAATGTGATACTTTGGTTAGCTTCTTATTTAAAATAGAAAACTAGGACACTTTTTTGTTATTTAATTGATCATGGCCATAGAAACACAAAATACAAACAAAAACGAATAGTATAATTGAACAGCATACCATTTCTAGTGATGAGATACTGTTTGTCAGATGGTAGATATGGCTTTCTTTTGTTTGATTCACCAGAATCCCTATCATGACATGGAAAGAAACATTCAACCCCATTGCATAGAGCACAAAGCAAGAGGTTTTTAGGAATTAAGCAGCTCAATAAACCACATAGAAAAAAACAAAAAAAACCTTCTCTCTAAGATGCCCAAAAGTCACCATGTTACTATTGCCGATAGATGGAAATTAACTACTAGTAGCAACCATAAAAATTATGGTTGATCCAAATGATGCAAATTTATTGCTTATTTAGAAACAATTACCACCTAAAATCCAACTATGGATGATTTTTCTCCAAGGAAAACATGCTTACATATTCTAATCTAGAAAATCAACCATGATCCATCTCTAACAAATAGTTGCATAATCTAAAAGAGTTTGTGGGTAGCTGTTAATTTTAGGTCGCGCATTTCATTCTGTTCTATCAAAAACATAAAAAACACGCCATAGCAAAATCTTCAATACAACTATAAGATCTTGAATTCCTCTTCGCACCATCTATGCTCTGGTTTCAACCCTCTCTCTTCGCCACACCCAACCCAGCCTTGAGTCCTTTTCGTCCTACCTCTCTACCCTCTTCAAACTTAACAACGTAATCAAAACAAACGGAGAAAGAACGAAAAACAAAAGCAAAAAACAAAAACATTCTTTACAAACAGACCTAATCACAACTCAACAAAACACTTCATTGGCCAAAACAATAATGAACCGTGTGTGCGGGAAATGCGCTTACCAAGACCAGGTGGGGCATTTGGACACGAGATTGTCACCGGCAGCAACGAACTCCGACACACTAAGAACGCCCTTTTCCTTGAAGGCGGAGACGGTGCGGGGACCGGTGATTCTCTCCACCGTCCCCTTGAACGCCTCGTGAAGCCTCTGCGTGAGCACCATCATCCACCACCGCACCAGGAAACCACGACACGATCGTCGATCAAATTCCAATCTCTCGCGAGGGATCGTGATCTAGGTCAAAAGATGCGTCCCTCCCCCACTCCTCTGCGACGAGCCCTTGCCGTGGGGAAAGCGAGTACCTTCGAATGATATACACAATTTCCAAGAGAACATATGATTTATAGTTTTGGATGAAAAGCTAATAAATAATTAATAAGGTAAAACGTAATTAATCGGATATTTGTGTTTTTTAAAAATTTTTGAAAAGAAAATTTTAAAAAAAAAACTAATTTTTTTTTAAAATTTAAAGTATTTTTCGGTTTCCAAAAAATACGATAAAATTTTAATTTTTTTCATATTGTAAGTATTGATTATTTTAGTCATTGTCGAATAAATTCTTATACTTGAAAATTTCATCATAATACACTTTTTTTTTGACCTTACGTATCTTATTCAACCTTCTTCGATTATTACTAAACACATTGTAACATAAAAATTATGGAATTATGTTTGAAATGTTAAAATATTGAATATATATAAATTTTTTAAATTAATTTTTTGAAATTCAAGTAACGTTAGAGATGTCAATTGTGCCATACTAGGTTGACCCAGTATGGCTAGACACAGTTTGACCGTACCGATCAATGGCACGACACAAATAATTATTCATGTCGTGGGTCAGGCTTGGGTCAGATCCTCAGGTAGTTTGTGTTATACTGGCATGACACAAATTTTGGCACGAAATAGGTATAGCTTGGCCTAGAATGAGATTACGAGATGAGCTGTCGGAGGGGGTGAGGGGGACGGCTATGCGGGCCGGCGAGGGGAACGGTCACCAGGTCGTGGGCGGGGGGGTGGGGGGACCGATCGCCGGGTCTTGCGACCAGTGGGGTGAATGGTCGCATGCGCAAGCAAGCGGGCTGGGGAACCATGCCTACGCTAGCCACTAGGTCAATGGGTCGACTGTCAGATTGCGACGTTGGGTCTCGAAAAGAAGAGTTGAAGAGGGGAAGACAAGAACTGAAGAAGAAGGGAAGACTAGAATAAGTGAAGAACTGAAGTCTAAAGAAGAGAAGAAGAAGAAGAGGAAGAGTTGAAGTGTAATGGTTGGTCGACGTCACGACATGCAACGGTTGGTCGGTGTCACGACGTGCAATGGTCGGGTCCACGGGGTCGACACGCAACAGGCAGGACATGCTACCGTTGTTGCGTGTGCAACGAGTGGCTGACTGCCAAGTCCAATGGCCAACGGGTGGCCGATGACTGGGTGTAATGGCTGGCCACCGCATCAATTTTTCTCTATAAATTGAGAGAGTTGGGTTCTTTTTTTTTTCACCCAACTCCTCATCTCCTCCACTCCAATCTCAATTCTCAATTTCTCAAATTTTCTCATTCAATTCACATTTCACAAATCACAAACAATGGGCCACTACCAAGGTCAAAATTCTAAAGGCTACGAATATCCTCAAGAAAACTTTCTTGAAGCTAAAGTAACGTCATCAATGAAGACTATTGGAGCTTCAACTTCAACTATGCCGCTGAGGAAGTCTCGGAAGAGAGTTTCCATCTAGTCAAAGTACACAATAATGATGAAAGCTATGGCAGACGGCACTTCAGAGGAACGAGTTTTCTGCAACCTTTATAACGCTAACTTCCCTTACAAAATGTCTAGCGGTACAGGTCATTTAACTAGACATATTAGTATATGTGAAAATAGGAATAAAGATAAAACTATTCACACCTAACTTTCTTTTACCCTTGAGGGTAGTGTTAACTTATGAACTTATGATTATGAAAAGACTAGGGACTTGCATGTTAAATTTATTTGTTAAGAAGATTTATTAATAAGTTTTGGAGGAAATAAATGTTTTGATGAATATATTAGTAAAGCATATTGTCCACAATATAAACATGTATCTAGAAATACTATTAGGTCAGATATTATGAATTCATTTAATATGCTTAGATTAGAACTTATTAATGTTATGAGCACAATAATGACATGTATAGTTTACACTTCAGATATTTGGTCAAGTAGAACTAAGGATGAGTACATAACTGTAACTGCACGTTATATTGATCAAAATTAGATTTTACAAAAAAAATTAATAGAATTTAGAAAAATTCAACATCCATAGTTGAAACAATTTTTGCAAATATTATGGAAATTTTTGATTTATATGGAATTAGAAATAAAATAGGTAGTATAACTTTTAATAATGTAGCTAATAATACTACAACAATACCAATGTTTAAAACTAGATTAAGTCCACCAAATGGTTTTAAATTATTTCACCAAAGATGTATGTGTCACATAATTAATATTATTGTATAATCAGGTATACAAGAAATTGAAATTGTTAGAGATGCTGTAAGTTTTATAACTAGTTCAGAAAAGTAGCAGTAACAATTTTATGAAACATGTGATTCTTTTGAAATGCCGCATAAAAAATTCTCTTTAGATGTTCAATATTAGTGGAATTCATTATATTTAATGTTAGAAAGTATATTACCATATGAAATTCCAATCATATCTATGTATAATCGTCATCATTGTGATGATTATCAACAACAATTAAGTGATGATTATTTTAAAATTGTAAAATATTTTGTTGAATTTTTAAAATCTTTTTATGATGTAACTGTTAGATTATTAGGAATTTATTATTCTACATTTATTTATGTGTTGCATCATTTATATGATATTTCACGAGTTTTTAATAAATATGAGACATATTCATTTTTCCAACTAATAGTAAATAGGATGAAACAAAAAATTTTAAAATATTGGAATGAAATCTGTACATGATATATTTTGAGTGCATGCTTAGATCCTAGATGTAAAATAAGATATGCTATTAAATTAATTAGGGGAATATAAATGAGTTTAGGTGTAGATTTAGAATTAAATGTTAATACAATAAAAGAATAATTAAATCAAATGTTTGATTTATATGCACAAAAATATAGATTAAGAATATAACCTTCTCCTCTACCAATGTCCACAATAGCAGAATCAAATGTTGGACCATCTTCAGATTCTTAGACATTTTTACAAGATCAAAGATTTGATGAAGATATTTCAATATTGTCATCATCATACAATTATAATCCTTGAGTATCTACACAAGAATTAATTACTTTTAATTCAAACAATCATCAATTATTATTATTTACTCAACATACTAACTTAAATACATTTGATGTTTTAGATGGGTGGAGACAACAATCAATGATTTTTCCAATATTATCAATAATAGTAAATGATTTATTAACAATTTCAGTGTCTTCAGTAGTTTGTAAACAAGTTTTCAGCATGAGTATCAACATGCTTGATGATTGAAGATGCAAACTTAAAGAAGATATAATAAGAGCATTAATGTGTCTAAAAGACTGGGAGTTTGTTCGACTCCGTGAACAAGATCAAGTTGAAGAATTTATAGAGCAACTCTTAAATTTAAACATTTCATAATTAAAACATTGTAATTTTTCAATTTGTAATTTTTTCAAAAATGTAATTTAATTTTGTTGTAAATTTTTTTAAATGTAATTGTAAATTTGTAATAATGTAAATATAAAATATGTAATTCATTAATAAATAAAAAATTTAATTTAATTATATGCATTGTTGTCTTATTTATTAAGTTGTTGAAGGTTGAATGTTGTCATATTAATTGTTGAATTAAATTTAAATATTGATAGTTGAATACTTGAATGTTGAATGTTGTTATTTGTTAAGTAAATAAATATTTTTTAAAAATTTAAAAATTTAAAAATTAACTACATAGAAATTAATTAAAAAGTCATGTTGGTTAATATTGGGCCGTTGTTCGACATGAATAATATTTTTAGTGCTAATGGGCCATACTTGGGTTAGCCCGTTGGCTTTGCAGGCTGTGTCGGCATAGTATGATTGACATATATAAGTAACGTCTACCAATGTAGTTTGAAAAAATTTTCAATTTCTTAATTTTCCTTTTTCTTTTTCTTTTCTAAATTTTCGTTTCTCGTGTTTACAATGCGTATAAATAGATCCTAAATATACGAAAGTATTTAATTAATTTTTAAATATGCTAAATTTATGTAATATATGATGTTAACATTTTTTATCACTTCTTTTGATTGCAATTTCGAATTTTTGAAAATTAAGATTTGAACTTTGAAAAAAAAATTGAGTAAAATTTGATAAATGTAATTTAAAAAACCAAGAAGAATGGGTTATGCTAGGATTGTGGATCATTTTATTTAAGATTTATTTGTATATGTCAACAATTTTGAAAGCGAAAATTTAGGAACAAAAATAGAAATGAAAAAAGAAATTTTGAAAGTAGAAAAATTTATAAAACTATTTGTACATCTCACGAAAAATCAAGAAAATTTGTAAATAAAATTATTTAAGCACCTTATGAAAAATAAGGAAAATTTGTAAATGAATGTAAATAGAAATTGTAAAAATTAGATATGAAACACATTTGCATCACTAAGGCAGTGTTTATGCTCTTGAAAATTGTGTAAAAAGAAAATATGAATTTTTTTTTTAAATTTTCGACCGTTTGTGCCTAACAGAAATTTTGAAATTTTTTTCAAACTTTTTGTCCATCTATATAAATTATTTTTCTGACATTTCCCACCTTCGAGGAGAACAAAAATTATTAGCCTTTTGCAAATATCATCATTGACTTTGCGAGACTGTCTGTCATTGTACTAAACATCTTCTAATGTGTAATATCGATTAAATAAAATTTAGGATCGCAAAAGGGAGGTGAATTGTGTCTTTAGAAAAATTAATCTCTAACGGATAAACAAGAACATAATCACACAGATTTTTTAAGAAAATTTCAATTTTATTTATTGAGATTCTTTACAACATTTAAGCACAATTATATTCTTGTAGATTTAAGTAAAACTATCTAATTCACTCAAGAAGAATATGAGGAATTGATTTTACTTTACAAATAAAGCAAATATTCAATTAAGCAAAAATACGATATCCTTCTTTACAAATTCTAACTATTTAACACAACTCTTATTTGATCAACAATTTTGAATCTTCAACTTTGATCTTCAACCTCGAATTAACTTCAACTTTGAAACTTTGAATGCTTTCTTCGAGTTGAACCTTGATCTTGAGCTAGATTTGTGTCTCTGAAAATGCAACTCTTCCTTCTTGATTCAAATGAATTTCTTTTTAGTCGAGATTTCAAGTGTATTTATTGAGCAAAATAAACTTCTTCCATCTCTTCCATTATGTCCACGAAAACTCTTGATGTGTTATTGAAATATTTAATAACTCCATGTTTCATCTCAAGTTCATACAGAACATGTGCTCTGTTTTTGGATTTTTCAATTATTTTTTTGGATTATTTTGGAATATCAATGATCTATTCATTTTTCTTTGAAATAATCAAAGTTCACGATCGCAACCACGTTTTACTTGTAAAAGTTCAACTGTCTCTGTAGATCACTTAAAAATGATTTAGAAATAAAACATTGAATTATTCAATTGAAAATTTTGTTCATTTAGTTTTAGGTTTTTAACATTAACTTCCTAGAATATATGAACTTTTAACCTTAAAATGTCGAATATTATTCACTCATCCTAAAACTGAATATTACGTATTTAATTTTAAAACTCATGCATTCACTAAAACTCTGAAACATATGTCGTCACTTTCCTAATATTTTCAAACTTTTAGTGTTAAAACACCTATAACTGTTCACACTACATGCACATAAAAACACATGAGTCGAATTTAAAAATTCACGTGTCAATATTAAAACATTGAACATTGTTCATCAATTTTCCAATATTTTCAGACTTTTAACATTAAAACATTGATTTGCACATCACATGTAAACTTAAATTTTCACATGACATTTCATCGTTGATTTATGAACCTTATACTTATCTAACACTTATTTAAATCACTATATCCCTTCAAATATCAAACTTAATTGTTCTAAAAATAAATACACTTAATCTACTAATTTAAACACTACTTGAATCGAAAATACAAGTGTTAAATAATTAAGCAATAATTACCATAATATTTTCAGATAATTTCAATTATGTCTTAAAATATTATAAATAGATAATTAACAAATATAATTAAGATTTTAAATATCTATTAAATATTATTAAAATATTAATCAACTATTCATTATCAAAACATAATACTCAACATAATGTCATTATAGTCATTTGTCTTTGTCATTTTTATAAAGTATTTCTTGTTATAAATCATCATTTTTATAGTTGACGTCTCTTCTCCCTTTCTCCCAATGTTGCAATTCTCTTTCTCCTGACACCATTTCTCTTATTCTCTCTTTCACATTTCCTCATTTTCTCAATCTCCCTTTTACATTTTTTCCTAACATCACTTCTCTTCTTCTCTCAACCCCTTCTCTCTTTTAAATTTCCTCCTTCTCTTGACATTACTTCTTCTCTTCTCTAAACATCTTCTCTCTTTTATGTTTCCCCCTTCTCTTAATCCTTCATTTGCACCAAAAACCTATGCTAGAGAAGAACATTAAGGAAGAAGAAGAAATGATTAACAGTAACAAAATATTTACAAATTTTCTAAAATTTCCAAAAATTGCACAAACAACTTTGAAAATTTTTCTATTTTCTGATTTTCCTTTTTCGTTTCTTTTGCCATTTTCTAAATTTCTTTTTCTTAGATTTCTGATAAGCAGATACAAGTGCCTAAAACCATCATTAGGAAAATCTAGAAAGTTTTCTAAATTTTTAGTCTTTCACAAATGTTGGGAAACTTGGAAAAAAAATTTAGATTTTCTATTTCCTAGATTTCCAAACTTACAAACCCTTCCCTGTTGTATGCATTCTATATTTTTCACATTGATTTAACATGACTAAGACAAAATTAAAAGAATATGAAATTACATGAAACCGGATTTGATTAGATATGTAAAAAAATAGACTGAAAAGTATATAATACTACTAAATTAAAGACGAAAATTAAAGCATTGCCCTTTTTCTTAATTAGCAGTAAAGATGTAGAACATGTCCAAGGACTGCAATAAAAATGCCTTTTGATTTATTATGAAAGAGTTAGTGAACAAAAAATAATAGAAAGTAACGAAAAATCAGAAGTGTATTTTATCCAATCTTTACAGGCTTATCAACTCAACTAGCATCTCCATAAAATAATCTGGTGTTAATATGGCATTGAAATTTATGAACCTTATGTGATGCATGAAAATTTTTGCCCAATTAATGTTGAATCTCATCAATATGGCATTTACAGCCTTTTAAACATGCTTTCCTAATTCATCAAAATGTCCTTTCTTTAAGCAAACAATTTTGTAGAATTTTTGAATTAAAGTGCATTTAGGGGGGGGGGGGGAGTTTTGCATACATGGTAAATTAGGAAACTGAAATCAGGAATTGATTGAAAGGGTTGTGAGGGTTGAAATTTTTTCTGGTGATATAAAAAGGTAATTTTTCCCACTTACTCATCTTCCTCCCTCCGAAATTTTCACTTAATTCTGAAAAAACTAGGGCAGCCACACTCGTGCTCGCCTCGTGCTTGCAACCACAGCTTGTCTGCAATCACCATTCGTCCACCTTCGTTGCATTCACTACTTGTCCACATTCACTACTCGTCTGCGTTCACCATCCGTCCACCTTTGCCATGTCTACCTTCGCTGCATTCGAAACCCTCGTCTTCCGCCACCTCTACGAGGTTGCCTTGTGAGGCAAACCCCAATCGATTCACAATAGTGACAATGTAAATCGACTTACAATGAAGTTTCATTGTGATATTTCTTTGAAGAAACCCCAATAATTGAACTTCATCTTTCATTTCTTTGAAGATTCATTATTGATTCACAGTGAGTTTGGTTTATTTGTGCTAGGTTAATTAAAATGAGTTGATTAAAATATTGATTCACAATGAGTTTGCTCACAAGATGCCTCACAACGATGACCCCCTCCTCCACCATTCCCAATGCTTTGGATCATCTACATTGTTCATTGATATCACTCTATTTTATTGAGGAATATTGAACCAATTTTATAACTATCAATGAACACATAATTAGGTATGGATTCTTGTGGTTGAGTGTGGTTCCACAATTTATTAATCTGATCTGGAACCTGTGAGATGCTATAGGTTATATGTTGGGTATATGGATGTTCCTGTAAAGGACACCATCTCCTTATGTATGTGTAATATTCTACCCTAACATAATGTAATCAAATCTCTTATTTTTCTCTCTAATGTACTACAACATGGTTGCAAACTCTCCTTATGGATGTTTGTCTATCAATTAATGTGGTAGAAAATTTTAATTATAGACATTCATAGTTACGTACAGTGATTAAGCGCACCTTTGGAGTCGTCAAGTATCGATTTTCAATATTACGAGGATATATGTCATTCCCTTTTCCAACACAAGTAAAGATTGTGAATGTTTATTTTCTACTTCATAATTTCATTTGCAAAGTTGATAGGATGAATTTATTAGAAGATTTTGAGGATGAATTGTCAGAAATAGATTTTAATGAGAATGAATACCAATTGAATATTTATAGGAAGATAATAGATGTACAGGAGAGATAAATCAAGATACAAGGAAAGAAATAACTAATAAAATGCATGAAGACATTGCAACGGCAATGTAGGATAAGAGAATTTTATAAATTGTTGTATTGAATGTACGTGTTAATTTTATTTAGTTTACATCAAGGACATACTAGTCAAACAATTGAATATTTAATTTTGAATATTTGAATTAATTTTTTTAAGCTATTAACCATGTGGGTAAAATTTATATGAAAATTTTCTTTAATTTCTTATGCATGCACAAATAAGTAAAGTGAAAATATGGATTTTCTAAATTTTCCATGGTGTGCACAAGCAACCCCTTTAAATTGTCTTTTTCCTGGGATTTGTGTCATTTAGAAATCAGTGAAAAGGAAAATCTAAAATTTTTTTCATTGTTGAAATATTAAAAATTTAGAATATTTTTAATTTTTTTAAAATTAAATATAAATTTTTCTATATTTTCATAAGGTGCACAAATGATCCCATAAAATTTTCCATTTCCAGATTTTTAAAATTTCAATAATGAAATTTTTTTCATATTTTCATTTTTATTAATTTCTAGGAGATACAAAACCCCCCCTCCCCCGTCCAAATTTCACTTTTCTTTTCCAAAATGTCCTTTTTTTTAATTTCCAAGATGTACAAATAGACCCTTAAGGTAAAAAAAAGGAAAATGCATGATTGATGAAAGAAAATGAGATGCTAGTGACACTAAAATGCGATTCACAATAGGGTGTGAATTATATTCCCAAATTTTATCTTGCATTAATTTTGGGAGGAATTTTGAAATGAAAATTAAATAAGTCACATATAAACTAGCATGCAGACAGCTCTTTTTGTTTATTCAGTTATAAATTGTGCCTATGAAAGATTTTTATTTTTCTGCTTGATGATGAAGAAAATTCATAATCATATTTGTCAAATAAATTAACTTATGTTTTAAAGAAGAGAGAATTAAGATTTGATCGAAATCATTAATTCTTGTTAATTTTAAGTTTCACAAAGAGTTGTAAATCTTTATGATTTTGAAAAATGGATAGAGATTATTGTAAAGGTGAAGAGATTATTAAGAATGTATGTTTCTTGATCTTCTTAAGTATGACAAAAAGGTGGTCTATGAGCAGTTGTATATGAATGAGGCCAACTTAGGAATCGTTTGTTTTTACTCTTTTTATTGTAGATCGAATTGATTGCATGTAAACCTTAATATATTATTACCACATAAATTTTAACACACAAGTTTTTATTACATAACTCATTATAAGGTTAAATTCTATTTATTTCACTTTTTCTAACTTTGCACTCTCCACAATTTTTTCGACCTTTATAATTGTCAAAACAAACAATACCTCAGCCATCACACTTCCCCCTTTTTCTATTTTTTAAAATTGTTTTTCTTCTTTCTTTCTCTTGCTATTTGTTTTTTTTTTTACACCTCCGGTTTTCTTCACCCACCCCCTTCTTTCCTTTAATAAATGTTTTCCTTATTTATTTATTTTTTTAACCTTTCTTTTCTTTTCAAATTTTTCATGTCAACAGTCCTTTTTTGTGCTACTTTTCATTAGCCAAGAACAAGAACCCTTAAGTTTGATTTCTAGTCAAGACATGCAATATACTCTTCTTTGATTGAATTTTCAATTATAAAATAATTAATGCTGTTGAAAGTACCATCAAGAAGGGATGATGTTGCAACAAATTAAGACAACCAAAAGTCTGACAATAATTGAATTCAGGAGTACTTCCAAATTATGAAGTGCTTCAAACAGAGTAAGCATGCATGTTTAAAGCTTTAAAGGAAAGTTAGATAATAAGAGTTACAACAATTTCCAAATCTTCAAACCAAAAGGATGTCAACAAATTTCATCGTTGAAGAAAAAAAGTAATAAAAAATAAAAAAAATTGACTGTTGCAGAAGACAACGATCGGTTGGAATGAATCTCACAAATTAAGGTACTAAATTGAGTTCCAACAAATCTAAGAAACAATTAATTTTATTACAAGTACACAAGAATTATCATTTGATTTGTTTAACAAAGAATAAAACCAAAAGAATCATCTAATATCGTCATGGACACAACCACTTAATAATTTCCTTGAGAAGCATTCACTTTAAAGTCCTTTGACACACATATCCATATTTTAATTTGCCTGAAATTTTCCTCTTAATTACTTTGTCAAAGATCTTTTCTGCAAGCGCAGTCTTTTCAATGCCTCCCATACCCAGAACGACTATATTGACCCAAAACCTTCCATCTAATTCGTTAGCTTCTTTGCATCTTCTTCTACACATCCCATAGTATCATCAACAGCAAATTGTGTTGTCTTCCTTTATACAGTGTCTGATTGCTGTGGATCACGAGGATCGATGGTGCCTAACAGTTCGTCTTCCTCTGCAATCCATTCTAGCTTGGCATTTATCTCTTTCCAGCTTTTTGCTATCTCTTTCCCGCTTTTCCCGCTTTACAATTATCGATTATATCATCTATGTCAAATGCAATATCTTCGAGAGTTGTCATCTGTGAGTGAAAGAATATGTTCATCATCCAAGGACTTCATATCAGCATTTTTTCTAATAAACAAGATCTCTTGCATCTTCCATTCAATTACTTTCAGCTCCTTCTTGACATTGAATATCGAGAGTATTTCATCCTTGAGGATGTTAGTAATAGCTTCCATTTTACAAGCTGATGAGTAGAGAGTGTAAAGATGATTATCAAGCACCTAAAATATCATAAAAATTTTATATGTCAATGACCGAATACTCTTAACTACTCCAATAAAAATATATACTTCAACTACTTATATACATGACATATAACTACAAATTTTTCCATGAAGATTGTGCATCAAAAAATGGTTTGTAGCATTTGAACTGCTGCAAATTTAATGGCCCTAGGATGTTAGCCGAAAAAGAAGTATAACAAGAGTGACTTACAATTGAGAAGTATCATAAAAATAGAGATATGCATTTAAACTAATGATTACTTGACTCCTTCACTAATAACAAAAATCTTATTTAAAATAAAACACCAGCTTACTACTTATTTGTAGGAAACTTTTCATAATAATGACCAGGATTTCATGAGTAAAAATATCACTATTCGTATATATTGCAACATATATAGATAATTACTTAGTACAAACCTTTAGAAAATGGTAGAAAACTTAATTTAATTTCATTGTTTAGCGATAGTTGAGATGATTGAACAAAAAAATTAATATCAAAGGCTGTAAACAAGATGCATATCATTAATTATTTAATCTATATATTATCTCAAGTAATTAAGTATGACACAAGAAAACAAGCTCAAGAAATCCTTCTAAGATCATCATAAAATATTTTATATATCATCTAGCAAGATCTTCACAAGGAATTAGTTGACAGGGATCTTTTGCAGCAAGAAGGTTTTGCTAATCATCATAAAATGCATGACCTTCTAAGATCTCTTGGTCAATATCTATGTAATGTTGAGCATTTTTGTGGAAGTTTAAAGGATTTAAATAAATTTGTCCGTTGTTTGTCACCTGTGCATTGTTTGTTCAATCTGGATTTCCATCACCACGTTTTAAAATCCAACATCCTCGATGTGAAACACATAGCTCACTCATGACCTGCGTTATGATACCATTGTTCAATGAGAACATCAAGATCCACACACAAAGAAGGAAAATAACATAGAACTCAAAATTCAATAACACAATCCCAACCCGATCACAACAAGTGTTAACAAAGTTGCATTGGCGAGTGCGGCCATTGGAGTTGTGATTGCATTGTAAATGATGTAAATAAGTATTTGGATGTTGGAAGATCCATATACACTGCATATATTTACATCTCACAAATGAAAAACACACCTTTGGTTTTCCCTAATTCTAAGATTACCAAAGGTGAAAGTGGTGATATCATGCAGAATCTCAAACAATTGAAATTACTAGAAGTGTGGATCTATCCTTGTGCATCTTAAGCAACAAATCATAGTGTATATTTTACCATTCACAAGAAATGTCATTTATTTTTACGTACTTCAATCAGAACCTTGAGATTGGATGATGTATAATAAACCTGAGTATATTCTTGACTAGAGATGTCCCTCTTGAGAACCATTTTGGCAGCTGCAATGATCTCAGCCTTCTTAAGTGTGGCTTTATGTTCCTTACCACGATAAAGGTCAATAACAATACTCCTATACAAATTTAAAAAAATACAAGTGACACGCAGTTCACTTTGAACTTATCAACTGAATAATGTTTTATCTTGTGAACCTGAATGGATCCAACGTTTGATTGCCAATAAACTTTAAGACGTACACATCATGGATTGGAGTTGCAACTTAACAAATCATATCCTTCAACAATGGTTTTGAGGATTCAAGTGCAGTAGAAATACTAGTTCTACAATCTACTTTTGGAACTGTAGATTCAGCAAGAGCTAGTTCTTGCAATTTTTGATTTATCATGCTTAAACTGCCAATTTAAATCAAATTGCAAATATTAGTCTTAATAATAATAATAACAACAAAGAAGGAAAGGTCTATTGAAAAACACATATTGTAAATGAATTCTATTTCTTTTTTAAAAAATGAGAAATTGTACCAAAAACAATAAACCATTCATCCCCACTTATCAATAATACTTCAATGATTAATTTCTATATGACACATGTTTTTCTCCACTATATCTGCCCATGTAATTAAAGTGTTCTGTAATTTCAATAATTACCAAAACCAAATAGAACTAAGTAGACATAAGACTACCACAAATATAGCCAAATCACTATAAGGCAATCAGAATGAGATGGAAGCATGGAGTTAATTGATGATTCGATATTTCCATGCCACTAGTTAAACAAAATTTATATTGTTCTATTAAATAACAAATAATAAGAAACCATTTGCAATAAAAGGGAACTTATAAAAATACTTAAAATAAAATTACCTGCAAACTTTGTGTGTGCGAAGAACTTTTGCTACAACCTTTGGAACAACATCCCGAGATTCATCCAAAAAGGCTTTCACTCCTTGCCTCTCATCTAAATTCATTTTGCTTGCACCATGGTTGATATTACCAATATCAGGCATTTCATTACATGAAGACAACTTCAAATGTTCATTGCTAAACTTATGTATATTCTTGTTCAAACCACCTACTGCATTCATAATTGCCCTCTCACGACTTACCCAAACAATTTCCTGTTGTTTCACTATATTTGGATAACGTTGTATAAAAGAACAATCAGTGGGCTTTAGGAGTTTCCAATATTTCAAGAGACGCTTTCTCTTAGCTAATGGACTCATGATTTTATTTTGAACATCAGGTTTTATTCGCTTCAAATCCTCAAATGGAATTACACTCCATTTACTAAATAGCAGCAGAATAAAATCTCTCGCTATAACTTCTGGGCCTTGACAAAGTAAGGAACTTTTCGTAACCCACAACCCTTGCAACAAATCAGCATACTGCAAAAGCAACTTAAAAAATTCATCCACTGAGACATCAGGAACAAAATGCTTGACAGCATCGAATCGATGTATTTGTGGCCCCTGCATCGAAATTCAAAAGTTGTCGAAGTACATTTCATGATGTAGTATGCTAGTATGAAGGGAACAAATAAAGAAATGTTTTCAAAATCAATACAATAAAAGTGACAGATAAATGCATAATGGGTATTCTTTAACATTAAATGATAAACTAAGAACACACCTATAAGGTAAAGAAGTCATCACCACTGAAACAGAAGCACCCAACCATAAAAAATGAAGACAAAAGCATGCAAAAAAATAGTTCACGAATTCATTAAATATTTTTCTAAAAAAATATCCGTACCAATTAAGTTCCTTACTATCACATTGCAAGGATTTTTGACTAACACCCCACCTCAATTATCAAGCAAGAAACACGTGTAAGAAAAGATAAAAGAATTTTTAAAAAAAGAAAATAAATAATGAAAAATTTATTCTAATAGATGCACAAACACAACAATTAGGAATTCATTTCCATTTCTAACCAATATTAAATTTCCTAATATTTCCTTTTGTGTAATTTCTAGTTCACAAATGAGCCCTAGCTATAAGATTACGACCAATCAAATGAAGTGTAACATTCAAACGTAGATTTAGGATTTTTGTTAAGAATTGATTAATTGAAAGAAACAAAATTACAAATTGCTTCCTAAAATGAACATAGGTAAGATATCATGTGATACAATGATTGATCATTATTTCTTACACTTGCATAGCTTAAATAACATCTGTATGATCGAGATTACATGGAGTATGTAACTTTTCAATGTAGCAATTTTTGGAAAAATTAATACTACATAGAAACATAACAGTCAAATAAATTCACAACTATCAAAAGCAATATCCCCAACCTTTACAAATAAAATCTGCATTCGTTCGTCCAACGATTTTGAGAGTAATACCCTGCAATGATAACCATTATAAACTCAAACAAACAATTCACATAAATATATTCAAGTAAAAAAACAATGAAAAATAAGATAGTCAAGAGAAATCAAATGAAGATTCACAACATAATTTACCTTTTGGGAGGATAACTAG